>CM061921.1:184983014-185067074 GCA_031002005.1 Vandiemenella viatica | reverse complement strand
CGAGGACATGTAATCCTCTCAAATTACATATATCATGATGACTTCTTCCTGGGTAAAATATTCGGAGGTAAAATAGTCCCCCAATCGGATCTCCGGGTGGGGACTGCTCAGGGAGGAGTCATCAGAATGGATAGAAACATTCTACTGAGTCGGAGCGTGGAATGTTAGAAGTCTCAATAGGGCAGGTAGGTTAGAAAACTTAAAAAGGGAAATGGAACAACTTAAGTTAGATGTTGTTGGGATTAGTGAGATTAAATGGAAGGACGCCCAGGATTTCTGGTCTGGGGAACACAGGATAATTAGCACACAAGCTGTCAATGGAGTCACTGGTGTAGGATTTGTAATGAACAAGAAAGTAGGGAAACGGGTGAGTTATTATGAACAGTTTAGTGACAGGATTATTTTGATGAGGTTAGAAACTAAGCCCGTCCCAACCACATTAGTACAAAGTATATATGCCAACGTCACAGGAAGATGACGAAGAAATAGAAAAAATATACGCTGAAATTGAAGAATTAATCCAATATGTGAAAGGGGAGGAAAATCTAATAATCATGGGTGATTGAATGCAATAGTGGGAGAAGGAAAAGAGGGGAATACTGTAGGAAGTTTTTGGTCTAGGAGAAAGAAAATGAGCGAGGAAGCAGGTTGCTAGAATTTTGTGAAAGATATAAGCTAGTAGTGGCGAACACACTGTTTAAGAACCATGCAAGAATAATATACACCTGGAAACGTCCTGGGGATACAGGCAGATATCAGCTAGATTATATCATGGTCAAACAGAGATTCAGGAATCAGTTCTAGACTGTAAAGCGTACCCAGGAGCAGACATAGAATCGGACCATAATTTGATAGTAATGAAGTGCAGGCTGAAATTCAAGCGAATAAGGAAGCAGCATAAGCAGAATCAGATTGGCGGTGAATAAGCTGAAACAATCTGGCACAAGAGAAAAATTTGCAGAATGGTAGACTTAGGTCTAAGAAGTAACTGTGAAAGGAGCTCAACCGAGGACGAATGGAATGCATTAAAGACCGAAATAATGAAACCTGGCAAAGAAACAATAGGCTTTAGGGAACAAGCTGCCCGAAAACCTTGGATCACAGAAGAAATTTTGGAGCTGATGGATCAGAGGAGAAGGTACAAAAATGCTCAGGATGAAGCAGGAAGAGAGCAGTACAGGCAATTTAGAAATAAATAAATAGGAAATGACAAAATAGCAAAAGAAAAATGGCTACAAGAAAAGTGTGAAGAAGTAGAAAAGGAAATGGTCGTAGGAAAAGTAGATGTTGCATACAGAAAGATCAAACAGAATTTTGGAGAAATGAAGAAAAGAGGTATGAACATTAAAGCTGCCGATGGGAAACCTCTTTTAAGCTCAGAAGATAGAGCTAACCGATGGAAGGAATACATTGAGAAACTGTATGATGGGGACGACTTGAACAATAGTGTATTGGAAAAGGAAGGCGATGTCGACATTGATGACTTAGGAGATCCTGTTTTGAGAACAGAATTTAATAAAGCTACTGAATGACTTGAAAGCAAATAAGGCAGTTGGATTTGATGAGATCCCTGCAGAACTTCTTAAATCTCTAGGAGAGGAAGGAATCGAAAGATTATTCAAGCTGATATCAAAAAGTTATGAAACAGGAGAAATTCCAACTGATTTTAATAAAAATATCATCTTCACACTTCCAAAGAAAGCACAAGCCGACAAATGTGAGAATTATCGCACCATTAGTCTAACATCACATGCTTCAAAATTACTGACTAGAATAATATACAGAAGGATGGAAATGGTGGTATAAGAGATAGTAGGTGAAGATCAGTTTGGGTTTAGGAAAAATCGCGGTACAAGGGAAGCAATTCTGTCTTTAAGATTAATACTTGAAGGGCGGATCAAGAAAAACAAAGATACTTTTAGTGGCATTTGTTGATTTAGAAAAAGCTTTTGATAATGTTAGGTGGGACAAGATGTTCAAAATTTTAAAGAAGTCAGGTCTAAAGTATCGAGATAGAAGAATACTCTATAAACTATATAAGAATCAAGTGGCTGTAATAAAAGTAGAGAATCACGAGAGACATGCATTGGTTAAAAAGGGTGTGAGACAAGGTTGTAGTCTATCCCCGTTAATATTCAACTTGTATGTAGAAGAAGCAATGAAGAAAGTTAAAGAAAAATTTCCATGCGGCATAAGTTTTCAGGGAGAAAAAATCAGTATGCTACGATTTGCTGATGACATTGTCTTGTTAGCAGAAAGGGCTGAGGATATTGAGAAGTTATTGAATGGCATGAACAAAATATTGAAGGAAGATTTTGGACTGAATAAAAATCAAAGTAAGACAAAAGTGATGAAATGTAGCAGAAATGATACCAATAGTAGCAGATTGACTATAAAAATAGGATCGGATGCTATAGGAGAAGTGAGTGAGTTCTGTTACTTGGGAAGCAAAATTACAACCGATGGCCGAAGCAGGAATGATGTTATAAGCAGAATAGCGCTAGCAAAAAGAGCCTTCATGAAAAAGAGAAACCTTTTAGTTTCAAATATTGATCTAGGAATTAGAAAGAACTTTTTAAAACTCTATGTGTGGAGCACAGCACTTTACGGTAGCGAAACATGGACTTTAGGAATACCGGAAAGAAAGAAACTTGAAGCATTTGAAATGTGGTGCTACAGAAGAATGCTAAAAATTAGGTGGACAGACAAAGTAAGAAATGAACGAGTTTTGGAAATGATGGGTGAGAAAAGAAGTTTATGGAAGAAGCTTACAGGAAGAAGAGACAGGCTTTTAGGTCATATTTTGAGACATGCTGGATTGGTTAATTTGTTAGTAGAGGGAACAGTCGAAGGTAAGAACTGTAGAGGTAGACAGAGATTAGAATATATGAAGCAGATAATTGAGGACGTGGGTTGTAAAGGGTATGTAGAAACGAAAAGGTTAGCACAAGATAGGAAGGGATGGAGGATTGCATCAAACCAGTCTAAAGACTGACGACAGCAAAAAAAAAAAATACAGAAGGTAGACTGTCTTTTCTGATTGATTTAAAGTATACGTTTGTAAATTTCTATTGATATCATATAAAATTTTAGGTGTGTATAAAAAAATAATTAAGTGCTGTGGAGGTGAAGAGTAGTTTGGATTTTTTAAGGTAGTGTGGACAGCATTTTTCTCTTTGTTTTAAAGTATACATGTGCAAACATTGGAAATTAGGAGGGATGGGGGTAGAAGGGAAGAGGGGTTGGGTTTCTGCAACCTAATTTAAACACAAATGTTATGTATTTTTTAAAGTATACGTATACAAATTTTCTTCAGAATCAGATAGAAACTGTGCTTTGTGTAGATTAAAGGGGTGGAAAGGGGAAGAGAGGTTTGGCTTGTCTAAACAAAATACAGACAGTATTTTTCCGTTTGTTTTGAAGTATAAATATGCATACTTCCTTCAAAATCAGATAGAAACTGTAGCTTTATATAATGAACATAGACAGTAATTAAAGGGGTAGAAAGGGGAATAGGGTTTGTGTTTTGTAACAGAAATGTGAGTAGTATGTTTCTTTTTTCTATTTGCTTTAAAGTATACACATGCGAAGTTCCACCGAAATCGGATTAAAATGTGGATTTGTACAAACATTAAGGGATGTAAACGGGGAGCTAGGGTAGTTTTTTTTATTTTTTTGTCAGAAATCTTCTCCATAAAAAAATACATATTAGTGCCAACTTTCATAATGATTGGTCAAATGGTGTCAACTGTAGCTTTTCAAAAAGAAAATTGACAAGAGACAAGGGGCGGAAATGGGGAAAGGGGTTCAGTTTTTGCAAACCAAAAGCTGACATTATTTTTCTCTTTGTTTTACAGTAAACGTTTTGCTAAGTTCTATCTAAACTGGATAAAAATTAAACGTATTAATAGGTAGTGGGGGTGGTTTTTTTATTTTTTGGTCCGAAACCTTCCTCTTGAAAATTTCATATAAGCACCAACTTTTATGGTAATAGGTCAAATGGTGACGACTGTAGATTTTTATAAATATAAAAAAACATTGACAAAAATTAAGGGGTTGGTATTAGGGAGAGGGGTTGAGATTTGGCAGACCAAATGTTGACAAGATTTTTCTGTTTGTTTGAAAGTATACATTGGCAAGGTTCAATCAATATCAGATATGAAATATATATGTTTTTATAAAATTAAGGGGTGTAAAGGGGGAGATGGGGTGGCTTTTTTTATTTTTTGGTCAGAAACCTTCTCTATGAAATATTACATGTATATGACAACTTTAATGGAGATCAGTTAAATGATGTCGACTATAGTTTTGTATAAAGAACATTGGCAAAAATTAAAGGATGGATAGGGTGAGAGGGGTTCAGTTTTTTCAAACCAAATGTTGACAGCAATTTTCTCTTTATTTTTGATTATATATGTCCAAAGATACATTGAAATTGGACAAAAAATGTGAATTTGTATAAAAATTAAGGAGTGTAAAGGGAGAGAGGGGTGTTTTTTTATTTATTTTTTGGGTCAGAAAACTTTTCCATGAAAAATTACATGTATATGCCAACTTTAATGGAGATCATTTAAATGGTGTCGACTTTAGCTTTGTATAAAGAACATTGGCAAAAATTAAGGGGTGGATAGGGGGAGAGGGGTTCAGTTTTTTCAAACCAAAAGTTGGCAGTATTTTTCTGTTTATTTTTTACTATACATTTCCAAAGTTTCATCAAAATCGGATAAAAAGTGTGGGTTTGTATAAATGTTAAGGGGTTTAAAGGGGTAGAAGGGGTGGTTTCTCAATGAAATTCATATGGGACCACTTTGGAGGTATACTCTATCCTCTATAAAAATTTCATTTAGATCGGTTCAAAATTGGCGAAGATATCGCTGAACATACATAAAAAAAAAAAAAAAAAAAAAATTCAGACGAATTGAGAACCTCCTCCTTCTTTGAAGTCGGTTAAAAAGAGCCTTAATGAAAAAGAGAAACCTTTTAGTTTCAAATATTGATCTAGGAATAAGAAAGAACGTTTAAAAACTCTATGTATGGAGCACAGCACTTTGCGGTAGCGAAACATAGACTTTAGGAATATCGGAAAGAAAGAAAATTGAAGCATTTGAAATGTGGTGCTACAGAAGAATGTTGAAAATTAGGTGGGCAGTCAAAGTAAGAAATGAACGAGTTTTGGAAATGATGGGTGAGAAAAGAAGTTTATGGAAGAAGCTTACAGAAAGAAGAGACAGGCTGGTAGGTTATATTTTGAGACATGCTTGATTGGTTAATTTGTTAGTGGAGGGAACAGTCGAAGGTAAAAACTGTAGAGGAAGACAGAGATTAGAATATATGAAGCAGATAATTGAGGACGTGGGTTGTAAGGGGTATGTAGATATGAAGAGTTTAACACAGGATAGGAAGGGATGGAGGATTGCATCAAACCAGTCGAAAGACTGATGACAGCATTTAAAATATTTATCTTCGTACAATGTTTTGCAGGTTGAGTTGAAATTCCAGTTGAATATTTAAGATCCTTATATGATATTCCATTAGCCAAAAATCTCATTGTTGCAACAAGATTTTCATATGGCGGAATGCACTCTCTCATCCGCATGTTACGATTCGACAATCGAGGTTCAGCTATACTTAGTAATTTGGTAACAAGTTCGTCATCCATACAAAGATGATTCTTATAATCACCTGGCTCATTTGTCCTTAATTCTTGCAAAAGAGGCACATGACTGAAAACTTCCTTGTTTGTAAACCAATCCTTGCACCCAACTTAACATGTTTTACTTTTTAACTTTCTTTTCAATAAAATGTAGCTACGTGTACGCAGAACAACCAGTCATTTAGAGCTCATCGCAACAACTGCACCTTCAAACGGCCCCTAGGAATTTCGACCGGTTGAATGTCCTAGGGGGCCCGTCTGCGTACCGGTATACTGACGGTTTTTCCCTCAACGCTCGAGGGTCTGGCCCGTCACGGGATTAGTGAGCGGCCGTACCCTTGAACATTCGCGGGTGTGTGTGGGCTATGAAGGGTCAGGCGTTCAAGGGGCCAGGATTGACGGGCAGACCATACCGCTCCTGGCCCCTCGATTGTCCAGCTAGTTTATAGATGGCTAATGTCAACATTTATTTCGTTTTCCAGAACACTGTTGCTCAAGTCGTTCTCTATTTTTCTCTATGTATTCCTTCCATAGGATAGCTCTATCTTTTGAATTTAAAAGAGGTTTACCATCAGCAGCTTTAATGATGATACGTCTTTTCTTCCTTTCTCCAAAATTCTGTTTGTTCTTTCAATAGGCCACATCGACTTTACCTACGGCCATTTCCTTATCTACATCATCGCACTTTATTGAAGCCAGTTTTCTTGTAGCCACTTTCCTTTTGCTTTCTTGCAGTTCCTGTTTATTTGGTCTCGAAATGTTTCTGCTTCCCCCCATCCTACTTCATCCTGAGCATTTTTTTTTTTTTTTGCTTCTCTTCTGATCCAACTCTAATTGAGCACAGGAAATATGAATTATTTTTAACTTAATTAATAACTTTGCTAATATTGCTCCTGAAAAACAAATTATATCTTACAATGACCTCTCCTTTTAGAGTACATAATTTTGTGAAGTCCGTCCTCTAAAGTCTAACATTGAAATGCAATGCCAAGAAACACTTCAATCATATAAAACAGTGCTAAATTATATGACGGTAAATGCACTTTAGTGCACAAAGTAACTATTGTAGTTTCTGCGTACATTTACTTTCAACGAAAGTTCAATTTTCTTCTGATCAGAAATCACTGTTCGTTGTGAAAAACGTTCCTCCAAGATTTGTCACTTCAGTTTTTGGTAAATCAATGCTGTGTTTACTTAGGTACATCTAGCTTTCATTACAAATATTATTTATTCTGTGGACTGATAACCAGAACTAAATTAAATATTTACCTAGAACCTTAAATAAAAGATGCATATGGTAGATTGTCGCCAGACGATAAAGACACGCATTTACTCACGCGTGAGTTCACACGCTGTGAATGGTGTTTCGCATCACATGACCAACGGCTGTATTTTTATATTTTAATAATAATAGTATATTTTAACTTTTTCCAACAAATAAAATTAATTTTCAGTATCCTTATAACTTACTCTATCATTGTCAATTAAAATTTCATAGTTTTCTTTTTGTGTCAAGTACCCTATAAGTAGTCTATTTCATTATTAATCTAATTAATAAACCTAATCTATTTCATAAATTATATTCCTTTAATATGTAAATGACACATAAGTTTAGGACATCAGTATAAAGACAAACCTGAGGTAATAACTGGAAGAAGGAAAGTTTTAGATGACATTTAGATTTTTTGCTCCTACATGTAAACATTTCGTACTAGACTAAAAAGCCTAAAGCATTTCTGCACACAGCGGGAAGATCATAGTATTAGTTCAATTATTCAGTTGCATCGAATATTTTCTCTATTTCATCTTCCTGTGGTCCTGGTATATACAGTTCTGCCAAAGTGGTGGCTTATTTTCTATCCTCATTATAGTAATTCTATTACTAAACTGTTAGCAGTAATTCACACGTTCACCTATCCTCTTGTTCATTATAAATTCTTCAGCAGTAACTCCACTTATAACTCAACTTTTGTGATAGTTATTCAATGTTCCATAAACGAGAAAACCTCTTCATCTTTCCAAGTAATCTCACTAATTACAGCCACATCTAACTTATAGACAGACAGACATCTGGTTGGGCCGAAACCCATGTAAAAACTAAAGTACCAGGGCGTTGGAGCCCTCAAACTTTTTTCTGAATAGGTGTTTGAGAACTGGCTTTTTATGGAATTCATAGTTTTATTTTGTTAAGTTACTGTTGTTGTCAGACTGTAGTTTCTAGTTATAGTTGTGATGGGGCAATTGTAAGTTGCGGCGTCATTTTGTTGTCATATGTTTTGAATTAGTTTGTGGGGCGAAAGCTGAGATTTTTAGTAGAAGGTAGTCGATTTGTCTGTTATGAAGTCAGTGATTTTTGGTATACCTATGTCTTGGTGTATGCGTCGTATTAAGCCGGCACTCTCGACCAACCAGAACGAGTGGACCTTCCGGCATATCATTCCACCAACACATCCTGGCGGCAGGGCAGCGGGCGTCGTAGTAATCCAAGATTTTGCGCGCTATTGCTGAAGGTATGAAAGTAGTTCAATGGGTGGCTAAGCCAGTCGAGACGGTGATAGTCAGCTTGCAACAACTATAAGACACCTGATGAAGACAGCAGAACTAGCTGTCGAAACGTCTTGTTTTTACGACACCATCCGGCTGGACACACGAGAGGATTTTGGGGAAAGTCTCCACTCACACATCAGTTACCTTTATGGGGAGGCGATATTCCACCAATAAGGCAGTTTGAGAAAGTGGCCAAAAGAAAACAAGACTGTTCTTTTAAGGTGTCGAGGCAATGACGTCGTGCTTCGTTTCGCGTCGGTGAAACATCACATTGACAGCAGGGCCTCAAGAAAATATTACGTCGAGCCAGCCTGTCACTACTACGTGAACGAATCCGAGCCACGCGCTTAGAACTTGACCGCAACGCTCTGACGTTGTTGGCCTGTTATTTCAACTTGTCGACAAGACTTTCGACTGATTCCTGGGACTGGGTGAACGTTGCAACTTCTGCGCAATTGAACCTGGAATGGGAGAAAACTACAGCGAGGTATATCGCCAAATACGACCGATTGGCGAGAAGTTGCCAGGGCGGAAAATCTGCAGGTCCGGACCGCTCTGTGGTCAACCTCACCGGGATTGAGCTCGACGACACAATTACCTCCATGCTAGCCAGGAGCCTGAATTTCGCTCCTGCACCTAAGCGAATGCCCACGAAAGAGATCATCTGTGCGGTGGATCGGGCCATGAGCAGCCTACCGGGAGAAGAAGCTGAAGAAGAATACGTGAGACCTGACAGTTCAATACCTGACAGTACTAGAAGCAGGTTAATTTAATTTAAAATAGTTCGTTATTGCCGTCGGTCGCCAGGTGACCTACCAAATCAGCCCAAAACAGGAGGTGGATAAAATTTTTTTAAAAAGCCATCAAGTACCCCACCACCTCCCGCCAAGATACGTGATATTCTGCGGTCAGCAAAAGATGACTTAGGCTTGAGGACACCTGGGCTCTGTTCCATACAGTGTGAATGCAGCAAAGTATATATCGTTCATACCATCAGAACGATCGAAGAGCGCCTTATTGAACACAAATGACACATAAGGCTGATGCAACTGGAAAAGTCTGCGATAGCCGAGCATGCCTTTGACGAAGAACACAGGATTGTGTTCGACAAGACAGTAGTGCTGGCTAGGGCTTCTTCCATCTCGGACTCAGTCATAAGCGAGGCGGCGGGCTTTATCTGAGCGAAGCCTGGAGACCAATAACTAGCGATCTCCGACGAGAGTGAAGCAGATCTGCACAACAGGGTGTAGAGGGCGCAAATAACACCAGTCGGGCGCCGCAGCCGACCGCGGATTAAGCCAGCGCTTGTGGCCAATCAGAGCGGACCGACCAGCATCGCGGACCGTCAACACATGAAATTTGTGTGTGTCTGCCTCAATGGCGTGTTTGTGAAAAGTCCCGCTACCAAAGTAGTTCTATTTTACGTATCTCTCTGTGTAGGATGGGTTTGTTTGGGGACTCTTTTGTATTGCTCTTTGAGGGGAAAACATGGCTATGATTCGTCAGAGACGACATTATGTGGAAAACCTCTACAGTTTTCTTATAGTCATATCAGTTATCTTCTGCCTGATATATAATGCTTAATGGCACTTTATAAGCGTGCCAGTGCCTTGGAATTGTTGTGCCAAGGGTATAGAGCATTTCGTCAATTTCTCTGAACAGCTCTATTCGTTCGTAGAACTTTTCTATTTGTTTATATATTTCTACGTATATGAGGCATATGCCTGCTTGGTCATGTAGTGCATTGGTTGGAGTGTATCTTGAGGCCTGCAGTATTATTCTCAGGCATCTGTTCTGCAATATCTGGAGTTGATCTAGGCTGGTTTTTGATGCTGTTCACCATCCGTAATGCAGGGGAGGATGATTGACTTGTAGATTTTGAGTTTTGTTGATGTGGCTAGGTCCGAGGTGTGGAAACATGGGAACAGCCTTGATAATATAGTTTTGCCCTGTTTTCGTCTCTCTAAAATATGTTTGCGAAACAGAATATTTTTATCTAATATCACACCAAGGTACTTTGTTTCTTGCGACCATTCGATGTCTTGGACCATGATTTTTAGTTTACAGTCAATTATTGGCCGTTTCCGTGAGAAGTATATGGCTGCGCTTTTGCATGGATTAATTTTAACTTTGTTGATACGGCACCACTTTTCTAATTGGTCTACGCCGTGCTGTTGCTGTCTGATGTTTAGGTCGTGCCTCCTGCCAGTCGTGTATATGGTGGTATAGTCGCCGAATTGTGCCATATCTACATAGGGTGGTGTTGGGATGTCATTGACGTCGATCTTGAATACAACTGGTGCTAAGAGCAATCCTTGGGGTATTGCGAAAGGTATGAGGTGTTTTGAGGATTTTGGCCTTCAATTGAAATATAGAATCTTCTGTTTTACAGGCAGATTCCGATCAACTAAACGTAACAGTGTCGTACGGACGTCT
The DNA here is from genome assembly GCA_031002005.1 of Vandiemenella viatica. Classification (NCBI taxonomy): domain Eukaryota; kingdom Metazoa; phylum Arthropoda; class Insecta; order Orthoptera; family Morabidae; genus Vandiemenella; species Vandiemenella viatica. The sequence continues at coordinate 185,056,438 of CM061921.1, read as the reverse complement.
GTGTTCTTAGTTTTGTGTTATGGTTTGCATCCAAAACCTTGTCAAAGGCTTTCTCAATATCCAAAAACACAGCCACCGTTGATTTTCTTAGATTGAATCCCCGGGAAACGTCTTCAGTCAATGACGCCGTGGCACCGTCAATGCTTTATATTACGGGCAGGTGGAAGGCGAAGTGTTTGTCCGAAGACATTTACTCCATCGGAACTGTGAGGTTGCAGTACATTACTGTTGGTGCGTCGTGTTTTATGGTGTCAGTTTTCTAATAGGCTTAGTGGTCTTCTATGTTTGTCGAAGCTATATGCACAAACGACCCTAGTCGGTGGCCGCAGCTGACTGCGTATTAAGCCGGCGCTCTCGACCAACCAGAAAGAGTGGGCCTTCCAGCATCGCGTTTCGTCAGCACATCCGTGAGGCAGGTAGCGGGCATCGTAATGAGCCCAAGATTTTTCGCGCTATTGCTGAAGGTATAAAGGAAGTTCAATGGGTGGCTAAGCCAGTCAAGGCGGTGACAATCAGCTTGCGACAAATAGAAGACACCTGATGAAGACAGCAGAGGAGCTAACTGTTGAAACGTGGTGTTTTTACAACACCATCCGGCTGGACACCCGAGAGGATTTTGATGATGGAAGAAGATAGCAAAGGAAATAAGAAAGTATTATATGGAATGATAAAATGGAAGAGGAAGGAGCGGATAGAAAATGTTAATATGCTGGATAAAGATGGTAAGAAAATAAACAGCTCAGAAAGACTAAAAAGGAAGTGTAAGGAGCATTTTGAAGCCCTACTGAACCTAGACTGGTCACAGAATGATACAATTGTTCAGTAGAAGCAGGAAAATAACAGCCATGTAGGAGAAAAAGAGAAGGAGTTATCTTGGGAAGAAGTGGAAACAACTCTGCGTAAGAGGAAGGGTGGAAAGGCACCAGGTACCGACGAAGTGAGCGTGGAAATGATAAGGGCAGCAGGAGTAGTAGGAAAGCATTGGCTATACCGTGTGATGAGAAAGGTATGGATTCAGGGCGCTCTTTAGACTACCGGAAAAAAGGAATAATTATACCTATATTCAAAAAAAGGGAGTAGGAAGGAGTTTAAAAACTGTAGATTGATTATACTGATGTGCCAAAGTGTATGAGAAGATCTTTGAAAAAAGGATACATGACAGGTTGCAAAAGGGGCTAAGGGAAGAGCAGTATGGCTTCAGATAAGGGAGATCGACTATACACCTGATATTTGCTATGAGACAGCTGCAGGAAAAGCATTATGAGTATGGAAAGTATCTACTGTCGGTATTTCTCGATATTGGGAAAGCATAGGATTGTGTGCATAGGAGTAAGGTATGGAAGGCCTTGGAGAACAGAACAGAACAGAACAGAAGAGTTCCCAAAGAAACCATCAGGAGAGTGACAGAACTGTACCAAGGAAGAGTGAGCTATGTGAAAATAGGGGAAGGAAGAACAGATTAGCTGAAAAAAAAGGAATGGACGAAAACAAGGAAGTGCCCTATCACCACTACTCTTTATTGTAATCATGGATGATATAACGCAGAAGGTGGCAGTAAGGATGGAGAGGAAAATATGAAGGTGATAGCTTTTGCGGACGATCTGATGAAGAGGTGATGAAGAGGAAGTGCAGCGGCAGTTGGATGTATGGACAGACAGTGTTGAGGAATATGGCCTGAAATTTAATGGTAAGAAATGTGAGTACATGGTAACAACCAGAAAGAAGAATAGGGTAACCCACGGAATTGTGGTGGCAGGTCAACAACTAAAGAAGTTAAGCAGGTTCAAGTACTTTGGGAGTGTATTAGAGGAATATGGAGGAATTGATGGCGAGATAAGTGAAAGAGGAAGACAAGCAGAGGCGTTTCTAAGGAGCATTAGAAGCCTGATATGGAATAAAGGTGTGGCACAGAGAACCAAGAGAGTAATCTATCACACATACTCTATGCCTATCTTGATATAATTATGCTGCTGAAAAATGTACAATGAAGAAGTGGGACATCAGCAGAGTACAAGCAAGCGAAATGAAGTTGTTAAGAGGTGGAATGCGAGTTACTAAAATGAACAGAATAAGGAATTAAGTGATTAGATGCACCATAGAATAGGAACCCCTACAGAAAAGGGTAGAGAGAACCAGACTGAAATGGTATGGACATGTAAAGAGAATGGAGGTTCAGAGAATCCCACGTAATTAAAATGCATGGTAAACGACCCAGAGGAAGACCAAGAGATAGAAGGCTGAAAGGAGTGGAACAGTGTTGTTCAGAAGAGAGGGAGGACTGGAACGAGATGGTGTCAGAGAGGTGCTGGGAAGAAAGAGGGAAATGGAGAGGCTTTTGCATGTAGCAGACCCGGCCAGTAGCTGGAAACTGTTGAGGATGATGATGATGAATTCAATCCCTACCCTATAATCATAGAAAATATTTTCTTGTTTTATCTGTGTGCCTAATAAGCAGAATTTTTGGCATTTATTTTCATTTCATGTTTAACTACCCAGTTAGGTATCCTGTTCAGATCTTTTGCAGCTATTCACAATCTCCAGGTTTAATGCCATTGTATAACATTATATCATCTGCAAACAGTATAACCTTTGACTTCAACCCCTCAACATATTTATTAGTTAGAACATCAAACAGTATTGATCCCTATGAACTATCCTGTGGCTATCCAATATTTACTTCAACCTATTTTGATACTACTTTTCCCACCATAACTATTTGATTTATGCTTTTTAAGGAGTTCTGCACCCCGCAAGAACTTTTCCATCAACCCCAATCGTTTGTAGTGACCCTGTCAGCAGATCGATACGATCTGACAGGGTAAACTTCCACTGTAGCCGTGGATAAGGCTCGATCATAGGAGTCGACAATAATTATGAATTGGATATTCATCGTGGGTCCCTACTGCAATACATGACAGGTTTTATGGCTCAGTACCTTCAGACATTAACACAGGAATGGAGATTAAATTACTGTAAACGGCAGTTACATATTTGCACATTTACATACATGAACAATGACTGATGGCATTCGTGAAGATCTACAATGTTTAATTGGCTTTATAACAAAATGGTTATTCGTTTGACTGGATCATTCAATGCAGGGCCAAGGACAAGAGCGAGCATGTAACTTATGGGCGCCTCGCAGCCCAAACTAACTGGAATATTGATAATATCTCTACAAGACTATACCCACATGAATATGACCAAATGATTGACCCTCTAACTGTCCACACCCAGCTATCTCAGTGGAGCTCACTTTTGTATTAGACGCCTGGCATCATCTTGTTGTCTGCTACCACCGCTGGAGTCGATGTTGTACGTTGAAAGACTTTCGTAAAGAGACCAACAGGACCCTGCCCCCAGGTTTTAAATAGAATCCCCCCTTCCTATTACCACTGTGTGGAGAGGGCAACACTCCTCGCTAGCCTGATGCGTGGGGTCATTTTACCAGCTTGCAGTAATGACAGGGCCTTGACAACAGGAATTCCTAAAAGCTGCGCTTTTTTCTCTACAATCCACTTTAATTATTTCCCACAAATAACATTACCCTATATAACAGCTCTGCTGCTTATTATATGTAAATATCCTGTTATGTTGAATGATAATTATGTTGGATGTGTATATGCATTTATATTCTTTTCAATTCTTCTTCTAAATTACCGATAATTGTAAGGGACGTTCTGATATACTCTTTTAGTACTTATAATTTTTTTCCTTATGACTTCTTAATTAATTTAGCTTTATGTTCCAAATACATATGCTACCCGCTCGGTTTCTAACGTCATGTTTCTTCAGCGGCGCACACACACACACTGTTTCGCTGATGACAGAAACGCCCGCTGAATACCAACCGAACTCTCCACAGTTCGATAATTCCCACATAAACTCTCACGTTTATGACCTCCTCCTCCGTTTTGCGTAACCATCCCCGGTTCACGTCTTCGTTAATTTATGGAGTCCCTTCCCCTTTTCTTCAACCTTATTTCTTTCTTCGTGAGACATTCCCCCGTGCACAGCGTAATAGTATGCAGTTCTTCAACCAACCTACTTTTATTTTATAACCTTCCAGGGTTCTTCGTATTTTGCCTAGTATGGACCAAGCGTGGTGGGTGATCGGTTAACGTTGTGGCCTCGCATTCGAGAGGACGCAGGTTCGAATCCCCGTCCGGGCATCCAGATTTTGGCTTTCCATGGTTTCCCCAAATCACTTCAGGCATTGCCGGGATGATTCCTTCAAAAAGGTCATGGCCGACTTCCTTCCCGTTCATTGCCCCCGGTCCCATCCCGCCTCTAATGACCTTAGCGGTCGACGAGGCGTAAAACAATAAGTAAAAAAAAATTACCTAGTACGGCATAACATTACAGAGTTTCTTGCTTCCCTAATACTCCTCTTATGGTAGACTCCGCACCTACCACCCAATAATCTCTTTAACACCCTTCGCCTAGTTTTTCACTTACCTCCCTTACATTATCCGATACTACATTCCTTTGCAATACCTTTATTTTACCCTCCATTTACTTGTGATGATCTCTAATCGTCTTGGCCTAGTTAACACTGTTACCATTACGGGGGTTGGAACTTAAATAGTGGCAACTATTTATTCACAACCTATACAAAAGCGTTACATGTTTTTACCTGTTACTGTCCTTCAAACTAGGCACCAGCGTTGTGTAGAACCCGTTGCCAGCGATGTGGAAGGCGTAGTATACCGTTAGAAGAGCATGTTCTGTTGATGGTGTGAATGGAGCGGTCAACTGCCTGTCGAATCTCTGGAACAGTTCTGAAGCGAATGCCACAAAGTGGTTCCTTCACCTTCGGAATCAAATTAAAAAGTCACAAGGACTTCAGTCCGAGGAGTATGGTGGATAGTACAGTACTTCCCGGTACCATCGACCGAACAGAGCAGCCACAGTTGCGCTGTACGCGCCCCCGCATTGTCGTGCAAAATGATGGGTGGGTTGCGCAGAAAGTGTTGCCGCTTCTTTCGCAAAGCTGGTCGCAGATGATGCTCCAAAAACGAACAGTAATACTGTGCATTGACGGTCTGCCTTGGAGGAAAGTAATGCGTTAGGATAACACCGTCACAGTCGTACACGAGAATCACCATAACTTTCACTATACTGAGGCTCTGACGCACTTTCGACTTTCGCGGCGACCCATAATGACGCCATTCGTTGGATTGGCGATTCAGTTTTGGCTCGTACGATGTGGCCCATGGCTCATCCAGTGTTACAATACGGCGTAAGAAAGCCTCTCCTTCGCGCTCGTAGCGCTCCAAGTGCGTCTGAGCAGCGTCGTAACGCGTCCATTTCTGCATTTCTGTCAATTCATGTGAAACCCATCGTGATTTAATTTTTCGCATGCCCAGGCTTTCCTTCAGGATGCGAAGCACAGTCACATGCGTTAATCCGGTTTCGCAGGCGAGCTCACGAATCGTCTGGCGTCAATCACTGTCCGCTAACGAGGCAACAGTACGCACTTCTTCTTCAGACACTCTAGGATGACCTTCCAGATGCATGTCTGCCACAGTTTTCGGACCTTAGTTGAAGGCTTTTACCCTATGTGCCACTGTTCTGTACGGCAATGCCGATTCCCCGCACGTCTCTTGAATATCTTGATGACACTGTCATGGTGTACGACCTCTGGCACATTCAATCTTGATCCAACTCCATTGTTCCTGTTTCGAAAACATAGTGACACCGTTACGTTAGACCGCTTGCTCACAAGTGACTGCGTTTCCCTCGATTTTGCGAACGCCGGGGACGTGGGACGGGCGAGTCCATTTGCTCGGAGGTAAGGTAGGTATGTCAACAACGTGTGCTATCAGCGACAATATAAATATTTAAGTTCCAACCCTCGTACTTTGAAAGCTCGTTCCTAATTCCAATGACGACCCTTTCGTCATCTTCCTTTAAGTACCGACTACCCCCAAATAATTCAACCAATTATATCTTATATAACATACTTCTTCCCTCTCTATAACCTTGCTTCACTCAACCTACTTAGCAACATTCCTGCGTCAGCAGAGGGACGTTTAATTCCACTGACAGCATGCTAACATTGGCGACATCCAGCCACCACTTACCTTTTCCTATTTCCTCATAGGCCTCTTCAAATCTCACCTCCCCCAGCGACATCATCTAACCATTTCAATTCTCGCCTCTCCTTTGCAATTTTTGCATTCCTTAGCGACTATATTTAAACCCTCCAGGTTTATTTTAAACACCGCAAGCACCTCCATTAATTCTTGGAAGGTATTTCCCCACCTTCCATGTATTATGGAAACTATTTTTTTAGATCCCTCCTTATAATCTCTAGCTATATCTTTCTAACATCTAGCCATTCACTTGTTCCACATCCTAGGAATGTTTCCTCTAGAACTCTGGAATTTCTCATATCATTAATCATCGACCTCAGCTCTTTCTGTTAAACATTTTTATCACATTTGTGCCATATGTTACTGCCCCTTTCTATAACTTAATTTATTTTACTGCATTTTACTTGAATACTGCTATATTAACTCCCTTTAATTTATTGATAATACCTTTTTGACATGCATGCACTCCCTCGTATTCCCCCATATTAGTATTTCTTGGTCTCTTAAATCATTGTCACAACTTATTTTGAAGTTTCCTTTATCATCATCATTATCGTTGGGGACCATCTCCAGTTTCCCGGGTGTGGTTTACGAGTCTTGGTTGTTATAGACGATTCTTTTCCACCTTTTCCTGTCCAGAAAAGTTTCTCTGTCTGTGATGTACTCCCAATTCCAGCCTCTTCTCTCTACGTCCTCCTTCAGTTGATCTGTCCATCTTCTTCTTGGTCTTCCCACTGGTCTTTTGCCCACTATCCTTTTTTCCAAATAAGTTTTTGGCAGTCTTTACTAGTAATTCTTTATAACATATATATTCCAGTCTTAGACTTAAAATGACCAATTGTCCACGTAACTCGCGAACGATAATCTTTACAATAACTGAACCCTTGTCTTTTAGTATTATGGTTACTTCGTTTTGGAATATTCCAATTTCTTAATTCATCGTCCATAACGTTTGTGTACTTTCGTCACTTGTGAATTTCTCTCTGTCAAATGTTCTAAGATTAGCTCTTCAAATTGACACGTTCATTTGTATTGCATTGCAATTGAATCTTTTTTACAATCATGCGTTTATATCTTATGATTAACTAATATTCTGGTTTTAATTTGAATTTTACCTTTAACTATTCCGAATTTCCCCCCTGAGTTTCTGCCTATTTGTTGTTAATGAAACCCTTATGTTATAACAAATTTCAGGAGAACGAAGTCACGCGTAACTGTTAGCATGTTTTAATTTGCCATGGTCCTCATACCTCTGCAATAATCATTCTAACCACCGGTTCATCAATTTCGTTGTACACTCCTTTTAATCATTAACATGAACTTTAAACATTTATAAATATTGCCATTCCTAATGGTTCATCTTTACCTATCATCATCTTAATTAATAGATACTGCACAACCACATTTAATTGCTGAAAACTTCTTTTACAGTTTTACTGAACTGCTAAAATGAATTCAATAATCAAATAATTACTCCGTCTTAATTTACCATATTAGATGCAGCGTTCATTGTACTAGTAACAATTAGCAACGTTATATCACCAAATATTTTATTCTAGTTAACATCAATTCTCCTTCAGTTATTCATACAGGTTTACAGAATAAATACATTTTCTTTTTCAAACTTCTAATATAATTACAAGATAATGGTAAACCATTAAACCACCGGTTTACGTAATATGCGCGAGTTTAATTGCAAATCTTTGAACATTTTAACGTATTCTATTTCTTACTGGCATCAGTTTTGACGGAACTATCTTTTCACATTTATTTCTGCTCCTCAGAAGCTACAAACACTATACACTTTCACTTTGTGATTTAATTGTACAAAATTAACTTTATGATTGTAACATTTTCCCTATTTGTTTTTACTCGATGTCTCATAATAGTATATTTAAAACATAATTCTTGATATTAAATTCATGTTCTTTATATAACTAATTTCGTGAAATTACGCTTTAGTCAGTAGCATAATACATCTTTTAAAATTTAATGCTGCTGCACTTTTCCTTTGCGATTTAATTTCTGATAATATAAGAGAATGAACACTTTCTTGATTTAAACAATAGGGCTTCTTCAAGGCATTGATACTTGGAGCTTGCGTTATTTTTTTTCAGACTTCTGCTTGCAAACATTACTTGCGTCTTGTCGCCTGCTTAACTTGCTGACCAACTGCTCTCTCAGCGATTTCCGCTGTTGCAGTGATGGCTCGTGTCGTCGACCCACTTGTTGACTTGTTTCTGCAACCTCTGCTTGGCCGCTACCATTACCGAACCATCTCTTCGAACGACGGTCTTCTATGGGATACTGGGTTAACTATTGCCGTTTACTCTTCTATATAACTATACCCAAGCAGTATCGTTTGTTTGACGCAGGGCTGGCCAAAGGACAGAAACATGAACTGACGTAATAAACCTACATAGGACGAAATATTCAGTGATCTTACGAACCACTTGCATGCCATCGTGCAAGTGCACCCCACAACCTGAAAGCCAAAATTTTCCCACCTCTTTTAGTTACCCTGTCAGCTGATCGACAAGAGCGGACAGTGTGTACTTCCACTGGTGCCATGGATAAGATTCGATCATAAGAGTCGACAATGGTTCTGATATGAATATTCATCGTAGGTCCCTACTGCAACACCTGACAGGTTTTATGGCTCAGTAACTTCAGACATTAACATAGGAATAGAGGTTAAATTACTGTAAACGGCAGTTACATATTTACACATTTATCTACATGAGCAATGACTGGTGGCATATTTGAAGATCTACAATGTTTAATTGGCTTTATAACAAAATGGTTATGCATTTAACTGGATCATTCAACACATGGGCAAAGACAAGGGCGAGCATGTAACTTATGGGCGCCTCGCAACCCAAACTAACTGGAATATTGATAATATCTCTACAAGACTATACCCACATCAATATGACCAAATGATTGACCCTCTAACTGTCCACACCCAGCTGTCTCAATAGAGCTGACCTATGTGTTAGACGCCTGGCATCATCTTCTTGTCTGCCACCGCCGCCCCGGCGGCGCTGGTGAAGACGCCGTCTGCTTCGATGTGTTTCGTTGAAAGACCTTCATAGAGAGACCGACAGACCCCTGTCCCCAGAGTTTAAATAGAATCCCCCCTTGCCACTGTGTGGAGAAGACAATATTCCTCACTAGCTTACTGCGTGAGATAATTTTACCAGCTTGCAGCAATTCCAGGCGCTTGGCAACTGGTGAGTTAGGACTTGCTGGTTGGCGTGCTACTTCTCCTGGTCGTAACATTTCTATTGCTTAACTATTTCATGCTTACCCACCCTGGATACTGACTTGAAAATTAATAGAATTTTTTTACCGTAACTACCTTGGTTGTACAGCTTACTCTGTCAAATGCTTTGAAGATATAGAGCACAATACTATCAATTTGACCTCCTTTGTCCATTTCATCTGTAATATTTAGCACAGAATACTGGCTCAATACTACACAACAAAATGTAACAAACATCCCAAACTTTGCCTTAGCAACGCATTTCTGCAGATGTGAATCCAAATAGGCAGGATACTGTATATTTATTAAAATGTTGATTTTAAGGAAATAAACTCACTCAAATTATATTTTAGCGAAAAGCACTTTGAAACATCAGGTATATCCATCCCTAAAAATAAAATCATACTAATTTGCGTATATAGATCTCCAAATGGTGACAATAGTATATTTCTTAACCTGTGTGAGAAAACGCTAAAAAGTTTGCTAGTAGTGAATAAAACTATAATTGTATGGGATGATTTTAATATAGATTTTTCCCAGGAATCAAAGCTGAAAAGTGATAATTTGAGGGTTACATCCCCTTTCAATCTTAAAATATTGCAATCTTTAAAGTTGTAACTACGTGTATTACAAAAAATACATCAACAACAACTCACCAGATTTTTGTAAGTAGCAGTAATTATTGCCATGATGCTGTGAATTTTGATACAGGCTATTCAGACACTTAGCACAAGTGTTAACATTAAAGTTAGAATTTAAAACTGATGCACAGGCAACAGTAAAATCGCGTAGTTTTAAGGATCAACAGATTAAACAATTAAATAATGTCTTAAAGGCCGCCAGACACGTACGGGAAACCCGCGAGATTTGGACGGAATGGTCCTGGCCTTGAGGGATCCCGGGACGTGTATAGGCATTTCCTTGAGGCCGTGGCCGCACCCCAGTGGCCCGCTCGTGCGACCAAATCCTCACCAAAAATCAATTCTTATTTCCTCGCAGGCCGGGATGGAGGGTGAAAACCTCGGCGTGTGTGTCCTGCGGTCAGTCGGCCTTCGAAGATTTCTTGTGAGTACCTGCGTGTGTTGCGATTTTATTTATCTGTTTCGTTTGTACTGTTCCGTTTCGTGATGTTCCGTGTTAATAAAAATGTATGACAGTGAGCCCTGTCGATGGGAAGTGAAGTGCCAGGAATATCACGACAGAAACAAACGAGAAGCTGCATACACCAAGCTGGCAGAAACATTGAAGGAGAATGAGCCAAATGCAAAAATGAATGTATAGAAAAAAAAATCACCAAAATTAATCCTTCAGGAAATAAATCTTTGCGAGATGATGTGTTAAAGTCAAATAACATTAAAAAAAAAAAAAAAAAAAACCGGCTGCAAGAAGATCGCTTTGACATTGTTGGCAAAACCATTGCCATGAAATTACGTGGCCTTCCGACCAATAATAACAGAAAAATAATCAATGGCACACTGTATCAAGCAGAAATGGGCTGTTTGAGAATGCCTTACAGTGAGCAATGGTTACCTACGTCTGACCTGTACTATTCTGCGGGCAGCAGTTCTGGATTTTTTTGTCCAGCCCACAACCTTTTCCAGCAACACCGACAAGATCATTATAAACCACCAGCATATTTCGATAAATTACCTCAAAATAACTACACAGCAGCCATTGTTCTATCAAATTATAATGCAAATGATGTCATATGATTTGAATTTGGGTTTACATCACAACATGATCAACTGTATTAAGGAATACATGATTTTAAATTGATATTATTTTAATTTAGTTTTTATGTCATTTAAGCTTAATTTTATGTTAATGATGTATTTACGAATGTCAATAAATCAATTATATTAAATAATATCAGTGTGTCAAAGAGGAATCTTCATATAATCTTTGCGAAGAACTTGAATAAATGGCCTCGCATATTCTTGGTATGATGTATCTAAAGGATTTTTCCCGTTGCCAAAAACCGCAGCGTAGCGGTAAGTCTTTCGTGGGGCGAAATTGCTTCCCGCATAGCCGTATTTTTCTTTGTAATAAATGGAGTGACTAATGACAACAGATGTAAATAGGTTTCTTCGTCCATCCTCAAATAATTATGAAAATCTTTGGGAAAATACTTCAATTCCGAAAGAAGATTTGTGTGAGAATATTTTCCTCTTTTGAGAAGCAACTCTTTGCACCATACACTTCTGATGCGCTGTTTTGCACGAGTTTTAGCGCTACTTACCACGATTAATAAACTAACAGCAGCCAATGCGAGATCATCATCGGATGCTGTCATTGTGAAGCCAACTGTGAGACTGAGAAACCCTTGAGGATTTTAACGCCACGTGTGTGTGCAGGGCAACTTCGATGAAATCCCGGAGGTCTGGCCCGCAGGCTCTTTATTTGAGGCCCGGCCTCCACATGTATGGCTACCTTAAGAAATGAAACTTGGGAAGCAAATAAAAATGAGAAATATGACTCATTCATTCATTCTTCTACTATTTTGAAATATGTTTTCCACTTAGGACAAAAAAAATGTAATAAATAATACAAAAGGCTGGATTACAGCTTGTATCATAATATCTACAAAAAAGAAACAACTATTACAAACAATTTCAAAAACACAGGAAACAACACCAGAATTTGATAAATATTTAGAAAAAATACAAACAGGTTCTTAACAGGATTTTAAGATATGCAAAAATAATAATAATAATAATAAAAGAGAAGGATAGATATATTTCCTTAGCAACCAATAAAATGAATACCATGTGGAAAGTAGTTAAGAAAGAAATAGGAGTGAGACAGGTAGGTAGCCATTACATTCAAGGAATAAAAAATAATATCTGATCCTTTAGAGATATCTACACTGAAGAGCCAAAGAAACTGGTATAGTCATGTGTATGCAAAAACCGAGATATGTAAACACTCAGAATATGGCGCTGCGGTCAGCAACGCCAATATTAGACAACAGATGTCTGGCGCTGGCGTTAGATTGGTTACTGCTGTTACAATAGCAGGTTATCACGATTTAAGTGAATTTTAACCTTGTGTTATAGTCAGCGCATTAGAGATGGGACACAGCCTCTCCGAGGTAGCGATGAGGTGGGGATTTTCCCATACGACCATTTTACGAGTGCACCGTGAATATCGGGAATCTGGTAAAACATCAAATCTCCGACACCGCTGCGGCCGGAAAAAGATCCTGCAAAACGGGACCAACGAGAATCGTTCAATGTGACAGAAGTGCAACCCTTCCACAAACTGATGCGGATTTCAATCCTGGGCCATCAAAAAGTGTCAGCGTGCAAACCATTCAATTAAACATCATCGATATGAGCTTTCGGAGCCAAAGGCAACTTCGTGTACCCTTGCTGAGTGCACGAAACAAAGCTGTACGCCTCGCCTGTGCCCGTCATCACTGGACTGGTGATGATTGGAAACATTTTGCCTGGTCTGGTGAGTCTCGTTTCCAATTGTATCAAGCGGATGGATGTATAAGAGTATGGAGACAATCTCATGAATTCATGGACCCTGCATGTCAGTAGGGGAACATTCAAGCTGGTGGAGGCTCTGTAATGGTGTCGGGCATGTGCAGTTGGAGTGAGATGGGACCCATGATATGTCTAGATACGACTCCGACATTTGACACGTATTTAAGCAATCTGCCTTATCACCTGCATCCATTCATGTCCATTGTGCATTCCGACGGACTTGAGCCATTTCAGCTGGACAATGCGACACCCCACACGTCCAGAATTGATATAGAGTAGATCCAGGAACACTCTACTGAGTTTAAACACCTCCGCGGGCAACCAAACTCCCCAGACATGAACATTATTGATCATATCTGGGATGCCTTGCAACGTGCCATTCAGAAGAGATCTCCCCCCACCCTCCCACGTACTCTTACGGATTTATGGACAGCCCTGAGGATGTGCACGCGGGGGGCGATACACAATAGCACTATTACTATTACTCCGCTATTCACTAAAAGTGTGTGGTGGAGGGTGCATTGCACCTATCCGAAAGGGTAGTAATTTGGAAGGGATATACGGGATATGGCAGGAGGCACCCATGGGCTATTGTGAGGAACCATCCCAGCATTCGCCTGGAATGATCTAGGAAAACCATGAAAAACCCAGATCATGGTGGCCGGAGAGCTTTGTCGAAAGCTACTCCTGTCGGATTTCAAGTTTACTCGCCCGGTAAATCCTTTCCCTAATCGCTCGTGGAAAAAATGAATACAGAAAAGAATCGGTTCTGGCCCTGATTTCTCTCATCTTATTTTCACGGTCATTCCGAGATACGAATGTTGCTGGTAGCAATATTTGTTTGCTGTCATTCTGAAATATGTCAGTCGTGATTTTTTCAATTAGATTCTGGCTCCAGGTCTTCCCAACTTAACTCCTTCAACATCGAACTTACGCATTCCCTCCAACTATATATACCTGTCACGAATCGGGCGGCTCTTCTTTGGACCTTCTCTAATGCCTTCATTAACCCCTTTTGATGGGGACCCCATACAGAACAACAATATTCTAAGTGAGGACGGACTAGTGACTTATATGCAGTCAATTTAACTTCCAGAGTGCATTGTTTTAAATTACGACCTAGAAATCGGAGCATACGATTTGCTTTCCCAATTACATGCTCGATATGTTCATTCCATGACAAATTATTACGAATTGTTACCCCTATGTATTTAGCGGAATCCACAATTCTAAGGACAGTACCATTAATTGTATATTCAGAGCTAAATGGTGTCACCTTTTTACTTATACGCATGACTTGGCACTTTTTAGCGTTTGACTCCAACTGCCAGTCTTTACACCACACAATTATTTTCATAATATCGTCTTCTAACAAAGTGCAGTCTTCCTGGGTTTTGATTTCACGATAAATAATAGCATCATCGGCATATAATCTTTTCATCCCCCTTATTACGTCACACAAATCATTAATGTATATGAGAAACAACAGAGGCCCTATCACGCTTCCCTGGGGAACCCCGGACCTCACCTCGGTATGTGATGAACTCTCACCGTCGAGAACTACACGCTGTGTTCTGCCCTTCAGAAAGTCTGCAACCCAGTTGCATATTTGTCTAGATATGCCGTAACCACGAAGTTTCATAAGTAACCTAGTGTGAGGCACAGTGTCGAAAACTTTTTAAAATCTAATAGAACTATATCAACCTGGGATTGCCCATCTATAATACGGCACAACTCGTGAATTAAAAGTGCAAGTTGTGTTTCGCAGCATCGGCCTTTTCTGAATCCATTTTGATTTGGATTTAATAGCTCATCTTCATCTAGAAACCGCATGACATTTGAATAGATGATGTGTTCTAAAATCCTACAAAATACTGATGTTAACGAGATCAGTTTATAATTTTGAGGATCATTAACATTCCCATTTTTAAACACTGGACTTATGATGGCGGTCTTCCATTCGGCTGGTATTTTTCCTTGATTCAAGGAGGCGGTATATAATTTCATCAAATACGGTGCAATTTCCTTTGAGTACCTTGAGTAGAATCTTGTAGGAATACCGTCTGGTCTGGGAGCCTTATTGTTTTTTACATTCAGAAGGAGTTTAGTTATTCCCTCGACATCAAGAACGAGATCATTCATAATTTTGTTGGTACGATTAGCAAATGTCGGAATCTCCTCTGAGTTTTCTGTCGTGAAAGCTTTTTTAAATATATTATTCAAGATTTCTGCTTTCTCTACGCTTGTTTCGGATAATTTCCCATTTTCCTTAATCAGTGAGGGCATAAACTTACGAGAACCTCTTAGTAATTTGACATACGACCGGAACTTGTTTGGATCAGTAATCAGATCTTCGGATAAATTCCTGGCTTGGAATTATTTAAACGCATCACGCATTGCCTTACGCACTTCCGCTCGTAACTGGACTAATTTAGCACGATTACATGAGTACTCCGATTTCTTTACCATGGCATGTAAACGCCTTTGCTTCCTGAGCAATCGCTTCACTTCCCTATTGAACCACGGAAGGTTCTTACTAACCTTAATAAGCTTCTTAGGAACAAATTGATTTAAACCGTTCCATATTATTTCTTTTAAATGAAACCGAAGTTCCTCAACATTTGTATTTAGCGTGTACGTTTCAAAATTTTCTGCCAAGTGATCAACCATATCCACATCGTTTGCCTTATCGAAGCAATACTGTATACGAGTTTGTCTTTGTCATGCTCCAAATTCATACTAGATTTTAAAGTTACCACAACCGCCTTATGATCACTTATACCGTCTTCTGCACAAACTGTATCTACAATATCAGGATTGATTATAAGAAAAAGATCCAAAATGGACGAGGAATCTTTGTCGCACCGCGTTGGCTCTTGAACAATCTGTTCAAGAGATTTTTCTGCAAATACTTCCAGGAACGTTTCAGTTACTAACCTATCTCTTCAACCCAACCTGAAAGTGCACGTGTCCCAATTAACCGACGGTAGGTTAAAATCACCACCCACGATCAATATATGTCGCTGAAATTTTTTATAAATTTTATTAAGTGACTCTCTGAAGTATTACGCGTTAGCCAAATCAGAATCCGGAGGTCGATAAAATGACCCAATTATGAACTTTAAATTTTTACCAAATTTTACCTTGACCCATTTTCAGTTTCGGTTACGACAGAGCAACGGTTATGTTAAAAACCACGAACACACCCCCGCCCATTGAGACAGCTCTGTCTTTCCGAAAAACATTGAAATGAAGGTCAAATACTTCGCTAGATTCTACCTCCGGCGTTAACCAGCTCTCAGTTCCTAGTATTATACTGACATCATTAGTCGCAACTGCGGCATGGAACTCGGCTACTTTCCCTCTAATACTCCGACAATTTAGGACCATTACCCTTAGCTGCTTTGTATTATTTGTGGAGTCTAAATTCGCATTTTTCATATTCGCATTCTGACGGGAAATGGGTGAAGTATTTGGGGCTAAAACATTCAATTTATTCGAACCATCACTACCAGGACCAAGATCTGAGTTATTGGCACATCCTCTTCGACGAACTGAAGGATCCTTGGGCCTCACGGTGTTCCTAAAAAATAATTCACATCAAGACATTTCTATATTTTAGCAGCCACCATGGTCGCCATTTTCGGTGTGTAGTGCACGCCCGACCTATCAAATGCATCCCAGCTGCCAGCTATCATCGGTCGAAGGTCAACGAAGCCCCAGTTCTTTCTGCGACACAGCTCCTGTAAACTACAATTCAAATTAAAAATATTCCACCATACGGCTTCCCCACAATCGATGCGAGGCACGACACTACAAATGGAGAACTGCAACGATACCGAATTATCCCGCGCGGCTTCATACGCCTTCTTGCCCAATTTTTCCATAGATTTCACTATATCTGCAACAGAAACAAGACACAAGTCATTAGTACCGACGTGCGCAGCTACTTTTAACTGACGGCAGTTCGATTGTCTGATTGCTTTCGGAATGGCCTCCATGACAAGTGGTACGGTTGCTCCTGGAAGACAAACAGAATGCACGTTAGAATGAGGGTCTGCACCGTTCTTCGTGGCTAGTTCTCCAAGCGGTTTCTCCGAACGTCGGACATTGGAGCTGCCAATGACCAGTAAACCTTTTCCTGGCATCGCTCGGGGCTTGCGAACAAATCTTCTCTGCTGCGTTTCTGGGCCATCCACACTTGAATCTTCAGCCTCCTGTAACATGGAAAACGCATTCCTTAGTGGCAAGATATCATTTTCCCGTTGACTAATTGGGAATTTTGACGCCTTTCTCCGATCCATACGGTTTCTGCAACAGGTTCTTGAAAATCCCGACTTGGCGGTTCTGCTACGGTTGGCTACAGAATTTCTTCAACGCACTGGCGCCCCTCGTTTAGGATGCTCCATACCTGTGCTTGAAGAGATGCCATAGTAGTAAGGATCTTCTCGAGAGCCAGACGCCTACTGTAACACATTGCACAAGCCATGTCCTTTGAAACAGCAAAAAACGGAATAAATATATGAAAAGACAAAAATCGGAGACTGCTGCAAACGGCTGCTGATTCACACCTACACAGAAAATTCAACGATAAAAACAAAAGCTCACTAGCACACTTTAAATCAAACACACAAGTCGGCCACTGCTCCTAACGGTTGCTGTAGCTCGACTGGTGATTCACTACCTACACAGAAAATTCAAAGATAAAAACAAGAGCTAATTTGCACACTTTAAATATATATATGAGCCCCTTAAAGCACAAATGGTGTAACTCACATGAATCAAATTTCGAGAATAGGAATGTTTTACTGCATTTTTAATAAAAAAAATTAGTTTTCTATATTTTGAAGTTTTTTTCTCAACAATGTATTATTAAAGAGTTATTTTAGCTTATTCAGGCAGTTTTCAAAACTTTTAAAATGTCTTTCATGTTTGGGGGGCTTTGTTTGGAGTTACACCACTTGTGATATAAACAGGGAACAGATTCTCTTTAAAGAAGGGGGTGAAAAAACATTATTTTACTGCAACATCTATTTTTTATTCTACTGTTTATACATTTCTTACTCTGCATCTAGTGACACAAAGTCTGCAGCATCATCTTAAGTCAATAGACTCTCAAAGTAAGGATGACAGATGGGTGGAATGAATGGTAACAGGTCTTGCTTATTCTTTTTCTTCTCTTTTGTTACAGGCCTACGATTTCTGTACAGTTATTCTTGAGATACGTTAGCAAGATTAAAAGGTGTGCCTCTTTTAGGTCCAGGTTTGAAGTTTATTTCTGAAAATAGCATTCTTTGGAAAGAGTTTCTTCGAAAAAATTGAAAAAGTTTCTTCCTTTCGATACTGGATCCACTACATTTGTAACATTGATAAAGGATGTTTTTCCGTAACAACCTTTCTTTTGATGATACGTTGTAAAAGATTTCCAATAGACAAAAAGTCATCATAGTTATGTAAAAAGGATTTTTCTTCCTAGATTTTGCAATGACAGTATACCTGTACCAATCGTTGGGACAATATATCTGCTGAGTACTGCTGTAGTTTGCTATTGAGGCAAAATCACAGTCATTGAGAAAATAAGAATAGCCACTTCTCATAAACTTCTGGTCAATAACTTCAATGTTATTATCTTCACTCTAAACCAGTTTCATCATCACCATGGCAATATTCCAGTTTCTATTTTGCTTGGTACAGGTATCACTATACATTAAAACATTTTTCCGCAGTTGAAGCCCTGTTTTCAATGTGCTTGACCAAACATGCAATAATTTTTTGGGAACTTCGTGATCCATTTATATCATTCCAACAATACATAAATCATAATTTTGAGGAAAGCTCATGGCATCCCAAATTATAAACATTATTGCATTTATAATAGGCCACTTGACATTATAGTTAGGAAAAGGAAGAGACTTTTCCAAATCATAGGAAAATGTATAGTAAGAGCTATTATTAATGGACTGTTGAGTGCCCTCGTTCATGGCATCATGAACTTTTTCTGCCTGGTGAAGATGCAGTTAGAATCTGCTGGAATACATTCATCGCTTGCTTCATTATCTGCCATAATGCTTGGCTCAGTAACACTTCTCTCATCACTGCTCATGACACAACCAAACTTAAATCTTTTACAGTTAGGTTACTAAAATGTTTTTTAGTTTACATGATTACAACATTTCTATATGAGCAACAAGTGGTTCAACTGCAAACAGTCACAGGCACAGTGGTGTAACTCCAATATACACCACTTGAGCTTTTACCCAACAGATGGTTGCACTGACTGCATAAACTAGTGCTGCTAACTATAAGGTTGTTAAGGGAACTAGAATTTACACCATTTGTGATTTAAACAGAATGCAACCTGATGAACACTTCTAAAACATAAACTCCAAAAAACAAAAATTGAACTTACACCATTTGGGCTTTAAGGGGCTCATATATAAAAACTATATAGCACACTTTAAATCAAACACAAAACTCGGCGTCTGAAGCAAACGGCTGCTGAGCCCGACTGCTGAGTCACTATCTAAACAGGAAAATCAAAGATAAAAAAAAGAGCTATGTAGCACACTTTAAATCAAACACAAGTCGGCGTCTGCTGCTAACGGCTAATGAGCTCGTCTGCTGAGTCACTACCTAAACAGGAAAATCAAAGATAAAAACGAAAGGTATCTAGCACACTTTAAAATTAAACACGAAAGTCGGCGTCTGCTGTTAACAGCTGCTGAGCTCGAATATTAGGCAGGTATACGAGTTTATTTGGATCTTCAGTGTAATACCTATAATACATATTTCTCAAATATTGCTGAAAACTTGATTAAGAAATTTTTTAATAAGTCCTACATCAACACTCAAGTTAATGACAGGCAAAATAGAAGGAAAACACTATTTATTCAACCCACAAATGAAGAATAAGTATTAAAAATTATTGGTGAGTTAAAACCTAAATTTTCATCTGGAATTAAAGACGTCTCAGATTTTCCGTTTAAAAAATGTGCTAATTTAATAGCCTGCCCTCTCTCCCATGTCTGTAATAGCTCATTTTCTAGTGGAATATTCTCAGATAGGCTTAAAACAGCAAAAGTTAAACCCCTATTAAAAAAAGAGGAAAATAAAAACCGTGTCAAACCTCTCATGCTTTCAAAAATCTTAGAAAAACTATTTCATAAAAGACTCGTGAAGTTTTTAGAAAAAAAATGAACTACTATCGAATACTCATAATATGTTTCGGAGGAATAAATCAACTGTTTTATACAGAAATCTCACAGACACTTGATGTGAAAGGACATGTTCTGGAATATGCTTGGATCTCTCAAAGACATTTGATACAATTGACCATAATATCTTACTCACAAAATTAGAACATTTAAGAGGAGTAGCTAAAAATTGGATAAAGTCATACTTGTATGATCAGAAACCGATTGTTGAATGTAGCTTTAAGACTAACAATAGTGTAAAGAATGTGCGCTTAGATTGCAAACACATAAAATATGGAGTGCCACATGGACCAATTTTTGTGCCTTTAATGTTCTTAGTAAATATAAATGATCTAAAACAACAAAAGTATATTAAATATACAGATGACACCAGAATATTAATGAAAGAATGTACTAAGGAACAATTAGCTAAAAACATTGAACACTGTTATAAAAACATTGCGAACTAGTTTTCTTAAAACAAAGTAATAATAAACACAGAAAAAACACATGCCATACACTTCAGGACAAAAACAAATTTAGATACCCCAGTACAAACAGTAAAACTCTGTGATGAACTACTGAAAAATTAGGAAACGCAAAATTTCTGGGAATATGGAAACAAGAGAATTTAAAATGGATACACGCATTGATGACCTCTGTAAAAAGCTAAATACTATCTGGTACACGATGAGGATATTAGTTGGCTGCATATTGGATAAAACAATTAAGAATATTTATTTTGCATATGTGCACTAATTATTAAGATATGGTATTATATTTTGGGGAAATGTTACAAAATTAAGAAAAAAATTATTAGGATGACCTCTGTAAAAAGCTAAATACTATCTGGTACACGATGAGGATATTAGTTGGCTGCATATCGGATAAAACAATTAAGAATATTTATTTTGCATATGTGCACTAATTATTAAGATATGGTATTATATTTTGGGGAAACTCCCTGCCAAGTATCAAATGTTACAAAATTATTAGGATTATGAATGGGGTACAAAGTAAAACCTCATGTAGACTTTTATTCAGAAAGATACAAATTCTACCACTGTCCTGTATATGCTGGAAACCATAACATTCGTAAAAAAAATACTGAAGCTTCTGGGTATATATTACAGACAAACAATGATGTGCACACATATAATACTACACAGACACTATATTTACATATACCACAAATAAATACTAGCCTCTGTCAGAAAGGACCAATTAATATGGGAATTAGATTGTTTAATAATCTGCCACATAGGATCAAATCTGTAAAAGAAAATACAAAATTCACTGCAGAACTGAAGGAGTATTTTCAAACCAAATGATAGACTTAAATACTGAAAAATCATGTGTTATTTCTAATTATAAATGTTGTGTCTTTATCAAACTTATTAGTACTCTTATGGTTAAATGTTCGAGTGTGTGTGTGTGTTTGAGAGAGAGGGAGAGCGTGTACATGCATGTCTATCTGCGTACAGACTAATTTTGACTTATCCAATATCATTTGTACTTTGTACTGTATATGTTGCTAAGGGACTAATAAATACAAATAAAAACTAGTTGAATGAACACGCCAATGCAACTGTTTAATTTATTTATTGCTGCGTCGTACGCGTTTCACCTCTCATCGAGGCATCATCAGCGACGAATTATTTACATTTGTTAATATGGTATGCAGCTGCGCATCTCCTTTTCTTTATACAAAGCTTGGTTTGCCTGTATCGTATTTACACTATTGTGCGTTTTCATCATTCTGGGGCCAGCTGGTTTGTTTGTGGCGTGTCTGGTGCAACAACATCGCACAAATAAAAAAAAATAAAAAACATTTACCACACTACTGAGATTCACATGAGAGTTCTTTGCTAAACCTATATTGCTATTTTGAAAAAACCGGTTCCTTTACTTAGAAACGTTTAAGATGTGGCTGGATATCAGTTTAAACATCAACTTTCCTACCACTAATGTCATACTAATTGACCAGTAATTTTCAACTCTATTTGTCTCATCTCCTTTATGGACCCTTACTACTACGTCACTTTTCCAATCCTATGCTAAGCAGCAAGTCTCCAAACACAATCTAAATAATATTACTATTTAAGGTATAAGGTCATATCCATCAATCCTTAATATAATCTGTAGTAATATTATAGCAACGAGCCCCTTTATGCTTTTTAGCTCTTAATTTTCCCATAATATGCTTAGGATTTATTTCTAGTTTTTTAGTCTGTTCATTACAATCTCTGTGGAGAAGTTCTTCCTATGGTTTTTCCCAATCCTGAATGATATTCCCTAATGGCCTCATAAAACCAATTACTTAATATCTATGCCTTTTTCAAATCCACATTAACCTCTACATCACTATCCATAAAAAATGTAAAAATTGTCTTAATCGGAAAAATAGTATGTAGCTCATATGGCAGTATTCACAAGACCGCCTACTTTGTCCAGACTTTTCGCACTCCACAATTGTCAGAAACCATTAAAACAGGTTTCATCAATTGAAATGTATCCCATTGTGTACCATACGCATTGCACAGCCACCGAGCGTGGTGGTTGAGTAGTATCGCTCTCGCCTCGCATTCGGAAGGACAAGAGTTTGTATCTCCATCCGACCTTCCAGATTTGGATTTTCTATGTTTTCCCCAAATCAATCCAGGTGAACGTTGAGATGGTTTCTTTAAAAAGGCCATATGGGAATCCCTTCACGTTTCTTGATTCCACTCCATTCCCACCTTTCGTAATCGGTAGTCTGCGAGTTGTTAAGCCATAACCAAAAAAAAAAAAAAAATTCTATCCGGTGAAATGTGTTTAACAATACCACCAACAGATAACGCCACGAGCAAAACACGTACAGTCCACAGAAAGGAAAAATAGACCCATACAACTACCCGGAAACCGACCCGTGTTGCTGTCTGTCAGCTTTAAAAATAACTCCATACCGACAATTCCAGACTTGCAATAAACCTAATATCACACACGTAACTATGAGAACCATATAGCACCGATAAACCGAGTAATTTGGGCGTATTTTAGCGTAAAACATTAATGGACCTATGGTGCAAGCGACCCGTGTAGGCGAGTACAGAGCACGAAAATCTTAGGTAACCGGTCTGTTAAATCTTAAGGTTATTATTATTATTATTTCGTATCAGAAACATACAGTTACACAATTACAGTAAATCTTAAGGTGAAAGATGTAATTCTCACGAGTGTTTTGTAATTGTATTACTCCATGCACACACGCAAAATAAACGGTATTCCATTTTTTAACCGACATGTGCTGTCTGTCAGCTTTAAAAATAGCAAATATTTTGCAAACTGCGGAATATTGACTTTTGGAGAGATATTCCGTTTAGTGACCCCTTTGTATATGTATCAAAACAATAAAAAAAAAACATAATGCTTGAAAGTAAAAGCTTTAGATAACCACTATCTTCAGTTTGCCACTTCAGGAACGTGGACAAATCCATGAAGATGTGAAATTCGATTTGCTGATTTCACTACAAATACTTTCTGACATTATTCCTGAAGCATATTGGACTATCTAAGATATTAAATTAAGGAATTTAATTCGGTTTTTGACCTTATTTCTTATCCCGGGTTTTCGAATGGTAATTAAAAACATACAAATTCAGTTTTTAAATGTAATTTCATTAACATATCTGTTATGTCCGTACACAATAGTCACTTATTAGTAAAAATGCAGTAGAACTTCAATTATCCGAATCAAGAGGGACTGAACCCCATTGGGATAGTAAAAAATTGGGATGGTTGGATTTTAACTGAAGGAAGGGTCTATTTTAATTAATTACTTTATGTGTGTTGAAAATGAGAGAAAAAAACTGTTTTAAAAGAAATGTTTTTAAGTAGTTAAGCACTGACTCGAAGTTTAAAAGTGTAGGTTTACTCCTTTTGATGTCTGAAATTGTTGATTGTCCAACACCGTACACTTCAGCCAGCTGTTTATCGGCAACTCCTTTATCTAATTGTTCTACAATTTTTATTTTATTCGCTAACGATAACACAATACGTTTTCTTTTCGAAGCCATAGTGAAGGGCAAAACGCACTCACAAACAAAACAACAACGCACCGACGTGAAAGAGTAATTTCACAATAGGAGGTCATCGACACATTGAGTAACTACTCACACGGCCGGGCAGGCTACCTGGCGAAAGACGGTGGCGACAGCTGTCACTATAAGACGGTGACTCATTATTCCAGTAGTGTTCTCCCTGAGGGGTGCGGCGATTTAATTCGTGGCTACATTTTTTTCCCCCTTTCTTTTTAACTCTACTAGAGCTGTAACCGCATGTATTCGTT
This sequence comes from Vandiemenella viatica, assembly GCA_031002005.1. Taxonomy (NCBI): domain Eukaryota; kingdom Metazoa; phylum Arthropoda; class Insecta; order Orthoptera; family Morabidae; genus Vandiemenella; species Vandiemenella viatica. The sequence continues at coordinate 185,032,064 of CM061921.1, read as the reverse complement.
ACTGTGTAACGGGTACGGCGCCTGACTCGAAGTTTACTCACAAATTCATTTCGTTACTCGTATGTTTCGTTACTCGTATGTTTCGTTACTCGCATCTGTCGAATAGATGTCAGTTTGATTCGATAAACGAACGGGCACGGCGTGTCATGATGGTGCTGAAACGATTCACCCAGCGATAGAATGAGCAGGTGTTTGTTTTGAAAATAGTTGATTTAAGTTTATTCTGAAGCATATAATATTCAATGCAGTAAATCGAATGTAAGATTGGCAGAATTCCATACGATCCATATGCTAATCACTTAAAGTTTAGTCAGACAAACAATTTACCTAATTTTACTTTAGTAAATAAACAAATCACTTGAACATTACAAAACACTAACAAAGTCATTCATGCGATGCTTCAAATTCAATGGTATCAGAAGTAACATAACACAGATATCAATTACTTTTAAGACGTTGTTTGCACCCTTTCTCGCCACACCACCAAAATTAAAATTTGCGTTATCAGCACACAGAGCAACTACTTTCTCCTTTATCTTAAGATCATCCAAACAATCTATTAAAAACGCGGACCGAGCGTGGTGGTGTAACGGTTATCGTTCTGGCCTCGCATTCGGGAGGACGACGGTTCGAATCCCCGTCCGGACATCCAGATTTAGGTTTTCCATGGTTTCTCCAAATCACTCCAGGCGAATGCCAGGATGCTTCCTTTAAAAAGGCCATGGCCGAATTCCTTCCCATTCCTTGCCATCATCCCTTCCCGTCCCTAAAGACCTCGATGTTTAGAGGGACGTTAAGCAGATACAAAAAAAAATATATATATATATATATTAAATACGCAGAGATAGTTTGCCCTGTTTCTACAGGAAGTGAACTAAGTTCTAACGATTTAACACTAATTCCCTTAGCAGGAAGAAAATACTCTCACCAGTATAGGAAATATTTTAATATCCTTATGATTTGATGCATCCGTCATTACTGAAACAAAATTAGCTTGTTGTAAGTCATAGTGTAATTGAGAAATTGCAAATTGACTTAATACTTTTAGTAAAGTTTCCCCCGCTTTCGTACGACCGCATGAGAATTTAGGTTTAAAAACACACTGTAAAAGTGGAAGTGCAATCTAATGACCTGAAAGACTGATTATGCCGTACTGTGGGATAAACAAGAGCTCCTTCAGTTGCCGCTAATCACATTTCTCTTTCACCAAAAGATTCAGTTTAAAAAAAAATGAAGTAAGAGTGGAACTGGATGCACTCGCATGCACTGCATTTCTATGTTTTTCACCAGCTAAATGATGCGTAATATCAGACCGTCCCCCGTGACATATGCTAAATGAAGAAGAACATGTATTGCATCGAACATCCGAATCAGTGATGGTTTTCTTAATAAATGGATATTCTTTCTCAAGTTTAGAATTAAATACACACTTTCGTTTCGGTGGTGACATTATTTTCATCTCCAGCTATTTTAAATGAAAGAAACTTAACACAGGCAAAAAATCGCACTGTTTACTGCACGTCTTACCATCACAAAAAAAAAAAAAAAAATTGTTCAACTAAGTTCTAATGTAATGTCTTCAACTTTAAAAGCACTTACAACATAATATATAAAGTAGCCGACATTAATAAATAGGCGCGGCGGTAAGTGTTAAAAGATACGCCAGCCGCAACAATTGGTAGAAGTAATGAAATGAATTCATGCCTTCGCAAAAGAACGGAAAAAAAGGAAAATATTTAAAAGGAAATAATACTTGTGACAGTTAGGAAAGGTTTCCTAAGGATGCAGAAAATGGTCAAGAATGTAAAATGATGAGGGGGAGGGGGGGAATGCCAGGCCTTGAAAATATGGACATTTGGATTCGTCCAAATAGGAAGGGAAATATTCTTTATTTTTATTTTTTATTTTTTTCACATGGGCACTTCTTAAACTATTTACGCTACTGATTGTAGATCTGACTTTATATTGCTTTTTGTGATTAATTTTTGGCTCTGAAAAGAGCCTGGCCCCAGAAGACCCTTTGGTTCCAAAAGGAACCGATTTAATTTACGATGAGGAGAGTGATGGTGTAACTACAGGAGAGGTAGGTGGTGCAGTGCTTAGTTCAATTGATATTGCTCACGTATGGTTGCAATAAACTGAGGAAACGCTTCGTTCTTGTGAAAATTATTTCTCACAGGAATTCGTCCAAATAGGAAGGGAAGAGTTCATCAGATGTGCCATATTGAAACCTCACTTTCCTCTTTATTCGCGACCACAGACTTTCAATACTTTGAGTATGTATTTGCGGATCGTCTGGATCTACGAAGTTTTCTTTGTGGATGATGACCTCATGTCCATATATGCCCCCATAAGCCCTTTCTAAATTGCGGTATGACGGATATCCATCCGTCATAACTATTGTTCCCGAAGGACATGTTGCCGAATATGAGCTAACAAAGTTTTCTTCCGTTTTGTCAGCCACTTCGACGACAAAACACTTGCTTTATTCCTCGCTGAATACCTCCGAACACACATTGCTTGTCCTCATTTCGCCACGGTGGTACTTCCTATGGAAAAAATGTGTTTCGTCTACTTCCACTATTAAGGGCTCACCGTTTTCATCGAAGCCACCTATTTCTACAGGATGTGTTGCAACCCACTGCGAACATATTTCCCGGCAATAATTACTCCAGTCTACCTTCGTATGCGTAGAATCTGGACTTATCGCAGCTTCCCACGCCGAATCTTCCTGTAACTGATTCCGTGTCCAGCAGTATATAAAAATGATAATCTGGAACAGATCCAGTTTACTTCTTGAAAAAAAAGAACCTTAGCGAACACTTTTACTTGCTTTACATTCCTTACACTTCCACATGTAACCGTCAATGCACTGGCTACGTTTGCACAAACTGCTGAATATTAAGCAAGTAGGGCAAATGAATGTATTGCGTATGAGTTTACGCTTAGCAAACCAACTTAATTTCTTTAACCCTCCCCGTGAAGAGCAAGGGTGAGAGTCGGCAATAGTCCACCTCTTCCTGTAGTAACAGATGATGGTACATAATTTCGTGATCTTCTACGATAAAATAACTTTTCTGAGGCCTCCCACGTACTGCCATGATCAAGAAACTAACACACAACAACCGAAAACAACAAATAGACTGCCAGCTGCTGGTACAATGTATCCCCGTAAGCAAAGCAAGCCAGTCCACTCACCATCCCCCCAACCTCCTGCCGACATACTTGTATATCCCGCTGTCCACTAGGGAGAAAGGTTCCAGGAACTAATGAAAGTCTGCATACCAGGGGAAACAAACAACAAATTCCTACCTAAAATGTTGTCGCTGGCTACCACCTAAAACTTCACTGCTCTTAAGTATCTAAACCAAATGAAAACAGGGCAAAACCCTAAAAAATTAAATCCATTCCCAAATACTTGACTTGACATACTGCACCTGAGTATTACTCCTGAGTATTATATCTTTCACCTTAAGATTTAACAGACCGGTTACCTAAGCTTTTCGTGCTCTGTACTCGCCTACACGGGTCGCTTGCACCATAGGTCCATTAATGTTTTACGCTAAAATACGCCCAAATTACTCGGTTTATCGGTGCTGTATGGTTCTCATAGTTACGTGTGTGATATTAGGTTTATTGCAAGTCTGGAATTGTCGGTATGGAGTTATTTTTAAAGCTGACAGACAGCAAATGTCGATTAGAAAATGGAATACCGTTTATTTTGCGTGTGTGCATGGAGTAATACAATTATGTTGTGCGGTGACTATGGGGTTATTAAGACAATTATGAACTCCATGATTATGAAAGGTCTATTTTTCTTTTCTGTGGACTGTACGTGTTTGCACGTGGCGCTATCTCTTGGTGGTATTGTTAAACACTTGTTTCACCGCCGCCCTGAGATTTGTCACCGCCGCCCTGAGATTAGATGGACCTATAATACAACATTGCCAATATATCAATTATATTAAAGTTTTAGTGTCATGTCTCAAAGTGTGACGGTTTATTCCATTAAAATCCCATCAGTTTTAAATTAGAACAAGCGGTGTACTATTGTGATCCTGAAATACCATTGAACTTGAACTGAACAAAGGAAAAAAAGAATTATATTACAGCTGCAAAACTTTAAAAAAAAATTGATTTTTAACCGCCAGTCGGGCATATATATTTTAAATTGCTGGCGCTACATTGTAGGGGTTTCAAATTTCCTGCCCACCAGAGCTAAATAAGATTCACAGACAAATACTTTTCTCTGGTAAACACTTTACCAAAAATTATACTAATTATTATTACGAGAATCTTCCTTTACTTTTGTTATTGTTGGTAGTTTACACCTAATCATCTTTGATTTCCAGAGTAGTATTTGTTGGCTTTAATGAGACTGACATATCAAGCAGGGAGTGTATATTTTGCTAACAATTGACGGATGTTTAGTTAGATACGATACTGCAGTTTGTTAGAATTGTTAGAGAGGTACGTTATATTCGTATTAAATGAAAATATTATAACCGACTGATTTTATTCTCTTGTGAATAAACTCATATGTTTAAATTAGTGCAGTCAAAGTTGTACGATTTATAGATGAAGAAAATTGCAAGTAATTTTATATTGTTTTGTAGAGTTCCAGTAATGTTTGACTTATAATGTGAAATATACTCTATTGCTTGTGTGCAAGAAGCACACATACATTTTCAGTAAATAACAACACTCTCTTTTCTCTGTTTAACCTTATTCGATCATATGCCACCGGGATTCAAAAGCAATTAATGTTGTGGTCTGAAAATTGTTACAAATGTTTTTTGGAAGATGATATTTGATATTTGTTGGTCTTACAGCTATAAAATATATCCATGACACACAGACCTCAAACAAAAAATGCCATAAAGTTAATGGCAAGCGATCTGGAGCAGGCATATAGCAGAACATAATATAAATGCACACACTCCTTATATTATTTGACAATATGTTTCTATTAGTCACTAATATGTCAAAAAGGTAATAGCGCAATCACTGGGACTCCTCAAGGAATTGTAGTTTTCGTTTGAAAATATATTATTTAATATATGTTGCTCTTAGAGCTGTAAAATATATCCATCCTAACAAACTTCACTTGAAAAGTGCCATAATGTAAGGCGCCGGGTGACTGGGAGAAAGCATATAACCATATATAATGATAACGCTATCGTTCCTTCCATTATATTATTTATTAATTTCTTACTATTACACCCATGAAGACACACAAACTTCACGCAAAATAAAATAAAAAAAACTGCTCTAACAGTACACACTAAGCGATGAGAGGATGCCGTTTGTTATCATATGTGACTTCCAGCGATAATAATATTACATGCAACAAAATGCATCAATGACCAACAACGATGAAAACAAAACCAACTTTATTATAAAAATAAAATTTATAGTCCATTAAGCTACTAAAGGAAGTGTCTATGTCCACTTTGGTCCAGGCTACATTCCAACCTATCAACAGGCGCCGTTAATGATTCTGCTTGAAAATCATGATAAATGTTTAATAAATCCAAAATTCTAGCAAATTATGCTTTAACAACAACAAACAAACACCATTTTGGTACAGGCTGCATTTCACCTATAAAAACTAAATTCCTTCGAACTTATGCTGAAACAAGCATATTGCCGCACCTTCTACCAACCATAAGCTACTTTGATAAATGCCATAGAATATTAACATCTTGGACATAACATGTGGATATGTTTCTTGACGATGTTGGTACGTCTCATATGTGTACGTAAATGAGGCAACCAACGTTCACTTATGGTTCATAGGTTTTTTTAGTGTGTAATCTTTCCCATATTTATACTTTTATAGCAACATATCCCCTAATAATATCGTTCAAAGAATGTGTGCATGATCGTTATACTTCGCTATAAGGCTTCTCCCAGTAACTTGCGGTATAGCGTTACAGGACTTATCGAGTGAAGTTTGTGAGGTGTCTATACATTTTACACCTCTAAGACCAACATATATTAAATAGTATCACCAAGCAAACAAGTGAAACAGTTTTCAGACCAAAACTACAATTCCGTGATGAGTCCCAGTGATTGCACTGCTGTTGCCGTCAAAAATTCATAGATTAGGCTTACATGAGAAAAAAACTACAGTAACGTTACTAGTGTTGCAAACTGAAAAAAAAAAGTTTTTTTTCAGCTTTGTGAAAAAAAAAAAACCGTAGCACCCTTTTTTTTTTTCTAATTTTTTTTTTCTTTCAGAAAACAATATATTTGATAAATTATAGTTTTATTTAAGGAACTTTCATTTTACAAGTGTGCTTTAAGTCTTACTGAATCATATAATGTCTCACATAATGATTCATAAGTGTATCTATATAGGTAACATAATTTTATTCATCCTCTGTCAGTACCACATTCACTAGTATCAGTAATACCAACACTAGTTTGGTCGGTATCGGAATTTTCTGTCTCTTCTTCTGTCTCCTCTAACTTCAGAAATAGTTAAATTTTCTTTTACTGGTTGTTCTTGTATTGTACGCTAAAGATTTTGAGATTGCAATTTTAAATTGTGAGCAAAGTACACACTGTGCATAAAGACTGCACCGATAGTTCTGTATTACGGTCTTTTAAGTTTGAATTAAAATCTATTATCATACAAAATAGGAGCTTTATTTCTTTTCAATCGTTTGTTTACACCAACGGTTGCAAGGAAACGATTCATAATTAGGGACCGTGCACAAACTACGTGGCTCGGTCCAGAGGGAGGAGGGGTTAGCTGGAAGGCTACGCTGGGCTACGTGGGGAGGAGGGGGGGGGGTTCCGAGCCAGGCCATGTAACTTTCCTTTCGTAACAATTTCACAGTTAAAATGAGGAACTGAACTCATAACAGCATGTGAGTATTTATTTCCCTCAGTTAATTATATCCGTATGTAATTTACAATAGTCTGACAAGAGAAAACAGTACAAAATGTCTTCTGGAATTAAAACGGAAGAAAGCTACGTGCTTCGTGAACGGGGAGGGGGGGGGGGGAGGCAAAAGCCACGTAGGGCTATGTGGGGGTTCACAGGAAGCCAAAATGGAGCTATGTGGTTTATGCACGCTCCCTTACTGACAATTTAATGAGTCAGTGCCACTAACCTCTGAGAGTTAACAAGTATACGAATATAAGGAAAACCCAATAAGGCAAAAAACCGTGGATAAATTTTAAATTCCTAATTTTTTAAAAGATCTGTAGGTAATTTTGTAGGGCTGGCAGCACTATTTCAAATAGCAAGTAGGCTATCAATCCAAACAACGGGGAATGGGGTTTCATTTTCGCGCAACCTAGTCTCTTCGGGAAATCCCCGTTCATAAAGAAAATTTCAGTCAATTTTGCCAATATTTTCGTAATTTTTTTTTCCTACTGAATCAGAAAAATATAGTAGATTTTAAACTAAGATAAGTACTTAGAATAAACTCTAAAACAGTCATTTTAAACGATAACTGCCTTACAAATTTGAGATTTAGTAGTTGTGAAAAAAAACGTGTTCCAGAAAAAAACATGTTTTTTTTTCAAAGTTTTTTTTCATGTTTTTTTAAGCCAGGGAAAAAAAAACCGTTTTTTACAACACTAAACGTTGCACACTAAGTGGTTAGAAGATACCTTTTGTAACCATATACAACCTTCAATGATATTAATATTATGTGCAATAAAATGCGTTAACTAATGACCAGCAACATTGATAAATATTACGTACAGCGAATACACTATCCGCAGGCGGTGCAATTAATGCTGCTCGGAAATCAATTTAATGTAAATTTTTAATATAATCCAAATTTCAAGTAAATTATGCTTTAACAAGATTCAATTATCATGTTGGTTCATGCTGCATCTCAATCTGAGGTTAAGTTATTTATGAAAACTAAGTTAAATGCCATTTGCTGAAACAAGGATATTGCCGCTCTTTTAGCCTAACCAAAACCTATGTTAATATTGCTGCAACCACTTTTGATAAATGTTATAGAATATCAACATCTCAGACACAAGATCATTAGCATCGGTAGGTAAACAAGGGCCCTATTTGCTGGCTCCCTGAGCTTTTGGGGCCCCCTGAACTTCGGGGCCCCAGTGCACGGCACAGCCTAGCCATCCGGTAGCTATGCCACTGCACAAGATGTGGATATTTTTAATTGTAAATAGCATTTAAATAATATCCATCATTGTTGGAGGTCTCATACCGTATGTGTACGTATATGGTGTCCTTCATTTGCTACCACTTAAAGTTGTGGCCTTTTTTTGTGAAGTTTATTTGATGTATGTATTTCTAATGGCTGTGATAATAACATATTTATAAATAATTTCATGCAAGGAATGTGTATCACTATACATAATATCCATGCTGTCAGTAGCGTGCATCTTAACAGTACTGCAATTTTTGTGTTAAGTTTGTTTGGTATGAATATATTTTATAGCTCTAAGAGTAGCATATATTGAATAAAATCATCCAAGAAATGTGTACCAATTTTTAGACCAAAAGTAGAATTCCTTCTTGATTCCCAGTGATTACACTTGTGCTTCACACTGGTCCATACTGTATTACAACTTAATTTCTGCTTGACAATAATGGTTCAGGATGTATTACAACCGAATTACTTCCTGGAAATAATATATCTTGCAATTGACTAATTGCAGCGTTATAATGTCATTTGTGAATGTTATAGCAGAATCGCGATCTCCGGCAGACCAGAGAAATCTTATTGGAATAAGAGTAGTGTTTAAATGAATGGTGGGTACAACATGGCTCACGTAGAAGGTAGAGTATGTGGCCATATAAGACCACTAAAAGGCACTAATAAGATAGTTTATGATTAATTTTGTTGTTGTTGGTACTATAAGGAAGAAGAGTGAGTAGCTGGTTTCAAAATTTCTGTAGCTCTCCACAATGTGAATGGTGTCAGGCCATTACTTTTCTTAATATCATTATCAGGATGTAGCATATACACCAGTGGCAATTTGTCTTTTTGCTTACTTTTGCATTCCTTGAATTTTCACTTCAGAGTCTTTCAATATTTGAGGTAAACTGTCCAACATATCCCGCAATAATTTATAGCAGTCTCTGACTCGCTTTTCACTGAATGAAAATTTTTCGGGTAATATCTAGATTGCGATACCCCTGCAACCACTTACCGCCTTGTGATGTCAACACTTCCAGTTGGAGAGAGTATGTCGTAACGGGTAATATCTAGATGGGGATACCGTTACAAACACTCAACGCCTCGCTATATAAACAGTTCCGGATGGAGAGAGTATGACATCACCGTGTGACGTGTTCAGCCTTCCATCGATTTGTGAATACACGTTAGGCCATAGATCGTCCCCAATAGTAATAATAATAATAAAAATTTACGGATTGAAAAACTTAAAGAAAATTATTACTTGCGCAAATTAATAATAATATTAAATATCAACAACATTCCAAACCGATAATTCATATCATTCATTACTAATCTCGGTAACATCGGATCCTGTAACGTTAACGTTATTAGTCACAATTCCATTGTTTTGTATTTGATTCCGTTCTTCTATATTTCCTCGCATGGCTGAAATTGGTATTAAAACCATTGACATGAAATAAAATGTTTATAAGAAAATATTTCGTCAATAACTGCTTGCATTTAGGTTGTAATGCAGCCTGGTCCGAACTAACAGAGATGGATACGATTTGGAAATTGCGTATCAGCAATATCGTGTGCGACGGTTACGTTTCACTATGGTCCAGACTGCATTAAGACTTAAACGATAGTAACAGCAATAAATACGACGTAGAAATTAGGTACCCGCAATAAGGTGTTTGATAGTTTCAGTGTGGTCCAGGCTGCATCAAAACTCATCGCTAGTGAATTTATTCCTGTACTACTAGTGCACGATTAATGTTTCCACGATATGAGAATTATCAGTGATGGACTACTATCCATGGAAGGCGCCGTTAGTGACATTGGAAGCTGCGCGTGGTACGTATACGTCACATTCAGCAAAGTAGTTACGTCATACTATCTCCAACTGGAAGTGTTTACATCACGAGGCGGTAAGTGGTTGCATAGGTATCGCAATCTAGATATTACCCAATTTTTCCACCACCTCATGATTGAAATCAAGTGCTAGTGTATGATCTATTTGGGCCTTATCACCAGTGTATGACATACACTTCCAGCAGTCTCTGCCCTCATCCTGTGTCTTTCAATAATTCCCAACCCACCTCCTTTGTCATGTCAATTACTGTATTGTATTATACAGTAATTTTAAGAAATAAATAAAGCTGCCTTCTTTTCAAACCTCCAACTGTTGTATTTGTTACCAATAATGTGGTTTTTGGTTAGTATACTACCCTACCACCCAGCGGCGGCCCTAGGAATTTTCCAAGGGGGTGCGAGATCTCATTGTGGCGCCTCAAATGAGCAATCGCTGACCGAGCGGGGCGGGCGGTGTAACGGTTAGCGATCTCGCCTCGCATTCGGGAGGATGGCGGTTCGAATCCCCGTCCGGCATCCAGATTTGGGTTTTCCATGGTTTCCCCAAATCAATCCAGGCAAATGCCGGGATGCTTCCTTCAAAGGCCATGGCCGAATTCCTTCCCATCCTTGCCCCCCATCCTTTCCCGTCTCTAAAGACCTCGATGTTAAAAAGAGATGTAAAGCAGTTACAAAAAAAAAAAAAAAAAAAAAGCAATCGCTTATTCGTGATTAAGTGTCCATATAGACAGACTGAAGATAACATACATTTATTACATCCTTCTAAAATTATAAATATTTTTTTTCCTTGGATATTTGTTACTGTTTCACGTCGAAACGGCTGGATGGCTTAAGAGAAAATTTGAAATAATGTATTGGCTGTCTACTAGTTTTCGTGGGATTCGAATACCAATTCGTATACGAATGAGTTATGAATTCCAGTCAAGCCAAGCCGGGTGCAGAAAACTTCAGAAAGATTAGTATAGGATAGCAATGGTATGAATGAGAAACAACAACAGTAAAAATAATATGTTTAAAAAAGTTTATTTACGCTACTATGGCGTACACAATGCTGACATCACGTGTACATCAACTATACGGCCTATATTACCAACTTCCTCATTTATGCCCTTTGACAATTTTATTTTCTATGGATAAAATTGCAAGATCTGAAAGTCTATATTGAGTCCGAGTTTACCGTAAATAAGTTTTAATTTACTAAAATTGTTTTCCTTTAGCAACAGTTACAGTATACAGATATCGTTAGCAAAATTCAAAGTGCAGTCCATAATTCGAAAATATATCCTGCTAACCATTTTGATTCATAAGTTGATCTTTTATTGGTTCTGCTGATTCAAGCACCATCACCAATAGTTTCAGTTAGACAGTTCCACAGTCAATTCACAACCTGATATGTCACATTTTTCTCCGTTAGTTAAATCTCATTTCTAAATCGGCACAGGATTATTCCAATTATTACAATTCAGGAGTTGTTTTGATAATGTGTAATTTAATTTAATTGCAATGGAGCACAGGCTCCGGTGGCAATTTTCCTACACCCCATCTTCCCCCTATCCTGCACCCACCTACATTTGCCCTCTACAAATTTAATCTTTAAATTCTTTCAACGTTTTCGGTAAAATTATTCATCATTTCTCTTGGTAACTCATTCCAAATCCCCTTACACCCTTACCTAAAAAAGAGAATCTTCCCACACCCTTGTGCCTGAAATCGAGTGCCAGCTTGTGGTCATGGTCATCTTTTCCCTTCCATGCACTACTTTTCATACCTACTCCAATATCTTTCCATGCCTCATCGCCCATATACGCCCTGAACACTCCCATGACCCTCCTCATACCTCCTCATGTCGTGCAATGAATCTCATTCCAGCTCCTTTATCATATCCGTCACTGATTGCATTCTGCGATAATTTCCAGAAACAAATCTAGCAGCCCTTTTTTAGCACCTTCTCCAATTCCTGTATTTGATACGGAAAATGAGGTCCCATACTACCTACCATATTCGAAGCAATGGTCTGACTAAGTTTTGTAACCCCAATTCCTTTACTTCTCTCGTACATCCCCACATCACTCTCTCCAAGTGCAGAATTTTGAAACCTTTTCCTACCACCTGTCCAATGTGTCCTGCCCAGTTATGCTTGTTATCATAATGTAATGCCAAGATATTTACATTTCAAGTCTTCAGCAAGCAATTCTTCCCCACCTTATATTGATAATTAACCTATTGTTTTTATTTGTGTACCTAATAAGCTGACTCTTCTTTTGCATTTATCTTCATCCCATGTTTTACCCACCCAACTAGATATCCTGTCCAGAATCACCCTGCAAACTGTTTACAATCCTCTATCGTTTTGATGTCTTTTATATAGCATTATGTCATCTGCAAACATCTAATTTCTGATAGTAAGCAATCAACACAGTTATTCATTAGAATAATAAATAGCAAATGGTCCCAATACGCTACCCTGCGGCACTCACCAATTTTACTTCCACTTCTTTTGATACCGCATTTCCTACCCTAACTTCTGTTTTACCTTTTAAAAATTCTTCTACCCAGTAACTCACTTTCTCATCACTTCCAATAGTTTTATACCTTATTTACTACCATTTTATGGCTCTCTTCTGTCAAACTCCTTTGACAGATCTAGTGCAACACTAGTCAATTTGGCCATCCCTTGTCCATTTCATCTGAATATCTTGCTATATCCCACCAACTGAGATTCGCATGAATACCTTGCCTGAACCCATGTTGCCTGCTTGGAAAACCACTTACGTTCCTCACATATATTTCTGATGTGGTTGCATATCAATCTTTCCATTAATTTACCTACCACTGATGTCAAACTGAATGGCCTGTAATTCTCAACTCAATTTCTCACCCCTCCTCCGGTACTACTATCGCACTTTTCCAGTCCTGTGGTAAGCAACAAGTATCCAGACTCAATTTTAATAATATTTCAAAATAAGGTACAATGTCACATCCGGCTATCTTTAAGATATCTATAGTAATATTATCTACACCAGTCCCTTTATGTTTTTTCAGCTTTCTTATTTCCTTCTTGATTTGCTCAGGATGAATTTCAAATTTTTTACTATCTTCAATTCTAATTGTGTTGTTAAGCTCGTTCTCCGAATTAAACCCTCCCGTTTCAGATTCATTGTCTCTAATGCTTTCACTGAACCAGTTACTTAAAATCTCTGCCTTTTTCAAATAACAGTAACTTCTTCTCCATCCTTATCTACAAGCATCTCTACTCCCTCCCACACTGTATCATTAAATTTAGATAGTTGTGAAAATTGAGTGACCAACGCGTTCTCAGTTGTACCGATTATATGCTAGAACACATTCATTGTAACAATTGTTTTGGATCTGTTGTTTTCTGATATACGGCCTCCCACTCCAAAAATCTGGGATCTGACTGGCTTAATAAAAGGATATGTTCCAGTCTGAGAAGCAATATCTCTAGCTCTAGCTGTTATTATATACGAATAACCCCGGTACTCTCTCAAATTCGGAGCTGTTTTCCAGCAATTGTGAAGCTTCTGAATCCACTTTCATCCTGGATAGCCTTGCTTACAATAATTTCTTGAAAAAATGTATTATAACAATCACCATTGTAACTATGAACTCAAATTGCTCCATGATCTGGCTCTGTTGTTGCAAGTGAAAAATTCGTTTCCTGAAGGGCACCACAAACTGAAGAATAGTGTTAACGAACAGCAGTGAGGCTAGAAACTATATTCTCCAAACGAGTTTCGCAAAACTTTTTGGTGATAGTCCGTCTAAGTTCTTGGATAGCACTTCCCATCGCTTTGTTGATCGAGAGAATGGAACAAATATTAATTAAGGTAACTGATCTAAGTGATGTTTTGGTAGCTCCTGCTATTACCAGATTTAATAAAATAAATGAAAAATGTTTGGGAAGATATTTGTTCATAATTTTGCTTGGACACCTTTGTTTCCTCCTATCATATTGGATCCATTGTCATATCTTTGGCCTCGACAATCCAAATCAAACTATTGCAATGTATCATTAAAATACAGGCCACTGGGTCCAGCTCACAGGTCCCGAAGAGTAACATACCGGCTTTTAAGCAATTAAACACTCACAAACTTTGATTTCGCTTCATTAGTGTCAACAAAAGCAATGTTAAAGATAATTGTTCGACGTGACTGACATCAGGAGTTCAATTCAGTCTGATGGAAAAGTATTTAGATGACTTAACCATAGTCAAAATATTATTAAGAAATTCTATCGTTCTGAACACATTTTCCAAAATAATAGACATTAGTCTCATTGGCAATAGGGCAGAGTGCTCCATCATCACAGTGCGTTTTTTCCCTGGCAGTTGCAATATACCTAGTTAGTTACCATTATTAGAAGGATTTAGTGTTTCAGATCCAAAGAATTATTGCATTTAAAAAAAAGTAATTTGGACATCATGAGTGACCAGTTTGAAAACAATCATAATTTGTACTTTGAAAAGGTGACGGTGGTGGTATGGATGGTATACCCCATTTTCAAGTGTAGACGACGTTGCGACGAGAGCAAACTCTTCTTGTACTTTTAAATTCTGCTTTTTATCATCATGAGCCTCCTCTGAGAAACTTCTAAAAAAAAAAATTTTTCTTCCATCACTTGTTAAACTAGTTCTGATGACGACGATTCAGATTACATCTCAAACCTAAAAAAATTTTGCAAACAATTTTGAAGCTTTCCTCAATTTTGCTGGGTTTAGTTTTTTTTTTTTAAAAAAAAAAGGGGGGGTGGTAGCGACATGTCTGTAAAAGATATATTACATTTTGTAAATATTTATACTACCAATGTTAATTGCAATTATCTATTTAACATTGAAGAAATAGATAAGTTAGGTTGAATCTCACCTCATGCACATATACCCACATGCAAATGACTGTGCCAGATCTAGGGGGGGGGGGACAAACCAGGGCACTTACTGCTAGTGTTTAAAGGGGCGGTAAATGAGAAATTCGTGAGCGGTGACCTTCTTTCTTAGCTCTACTGCCCTGAATGACAACCTTCAGCGGCGGGAAAATCAAAGAACAGCTTTAAACTGCTGCGGGTGGCAAATTAATAAATTCATATTTGAAGGGGCAGTAGCCGCAGGTTTTTGAACCAACTCAGAAACTTGGTAGATCCGCCATTGATGAATGAACTTCAAGACTACAGCCGAAAAGGCAGGAAACGGGTGCGCAAGGTGCGCAACCCCGGAGAGCGCTAATTATAGGATGAGTTATAGTTTCCTTGAATGGAGAAACTCGATGCTGAAGCTTTTATGTTTCTAAACACCACTCGCACCGCCCTAGGGCCGCCCCTGCTACCACCATACTCACAAGGGAATGACCAGTGTTACATATCCAAATTCCTTCTTTTCCATGATATATTTTCTCAAAACCCTCTTTAAAAGATGGATTTTCAGACATTTCCTTTCCACCTGCCAGTTTAGTTAATTATATGATAGTGTACTAAGATATTTATACGTATTACATCGACAATCAATTTCTCTCCCATCTTTTAAGTGTACAGTACTTTTACTTTTCTATCGCTGCACTTGATAAGCTGAATTCTTTTGACATTTATCTTCATTCCAGTGTCACCTACCTAACAAGATACCCTATACAGATTCATTATGTAGCTGTTCACAATCCTACCTTTTTGAACTTGAGTGGTCTATGATATTATTAGAACTGGGATAGAATTGGGTACAAGGAACAGGAAACAATATGGCCTTCACTTGGAGTTATTTTGGGAAACCATGATAGTCTAGTGATTGGTTTCTATTCTATAGGTGGTATTGTATTAAAAATATGGATTTTTCATTGCTATCAAATTGATGATGTTGTAGATTTGATAAACCTGCAAGTTTGGCTGCTCATGTTAAGGTGCCTCACACTGGATTAGGGAGGTATAGCAGGGAGGACTGATTCCTGGTCCCCACATACAGGCTGTCCGTATTGCAGTTTTTAGACAGCTTTCCACAATCATCAAGGTGAATACTGGGACTGTTCGCAATCTCCACCTCATAAACTATACATTACACAAACAAAAAGTAGACTTAGAACATAGTTACACATTTCACAGACAGTTTGTGATAAATCTGGTTCCCCTTAATACTAGGACTGGCCTAGCAAGCCAGTATACCTGATCAAAATGCTTAAAAAAAAAAAAAATTAGCACAAGCCTCTGGGAACAGAAAGTTCTGCGGTTGACCTGCAAAAGTGGAAAAGCCCGTAAAAATGATGATGATGGCAATGAATAGGTTTGATAGATAGCACTACCCTTCATGGGTCAGTTCTTCAGATTAAGTAAATGAAATTATCACATAAAAATCTTTGCTAGTAATTGAACAGAGGGTAGGCGCTATGATCATTGGACCAATAATAGTTGGCCCAATGACAATACCATTTTTGTAGCCTGTTTTCATTTACTAGGTTGGCAGCCATTTGGAATTATGATATTATCTTTGTTTCAGATAGCAGAAATGATGGAAGACAGATATAGTACTCATATCTTTGTCTTGAAATTGACCAATCGTTACTTCTCTGGTAGAACCCACATCGCCCCTTTCAAACTAGTGTTTTGTATAAATTGCTTATAACCATGTTGGTGATCCTCTCTCATGCTCTATTATATGTTTAAGAAACAATCTGAATTGTGGTATTAAGCTGACTGGAGAATCATTCACTAGAATAATGAATAGCAATGGCCCCAATACATTACCCTGTTGCTCTCTGCTCAGTTGCACTTCTCCTGGATGTTCATGTCCTGCTGATCTTTGTTTCTTACCTCTTAAGAATTCATCTATCCAGCATATCAATTCATAATTCATTCCCTTTGTTTTAACATTATTCATAACACTTTTAAAATTTACTGTGTCAGTACCCTTGCAGAAGTCCTTGCATCATTGTGAACTTGTTCTCTTCTGTCTGAACATCTAAAGTTTCTTCCATATATCCCACACAATTTATCATGAGTAGGGTTATCATAACCCATGCTGCTCCTTTAGAAGCTAATTTTCCCCCACAGATGTTTGTGATGTCATTGAATATCAAGCGCACAAATACTTTGAAGTCAACATAACTGGCCTATAGTTCTCCTTTACTTATCTCTTATTAAACTTTACTGTACATTTTCAGTCAACTTGTACATAATGTGTCTCCAGAATCAACATAAACTATGTTTAAAGGACTGGTATAGTGTTGCTTCCACTTAAACTGAGCGTGGTGGGTGAGCGGTTAACGCTCTGGCCTTGCATTCAGGAGGACGGCAGTTCGATCCCCATCCGGGCATCCAGATTTGGGTTTTCCATGGTTTCCCCAAATCACTCCAGGCGAATGCCAGGATGCTTCCTTCAAAAAGGCCATGGCTGAATTTCTTCCCGTTCTTTGTCCCCTGCCCCATCCTGCCTCTAATAACCTCAATGTCGACGAGGTGTAAAGCAATTAAAAAAAAAAATGTGGAAAGCTTTATGCTTTGTTTTTGAACTCACCTGCCTTCCTAATAGTATAGTCAATTTTTCTAAGTTCACGTTTCTTCATTCTTTAATGGGCTCCTGCTATAATTTCTTTTTCTCTTTATTTTTTTCCCCTGGAGCTTTACCTCCTGTCAGCTCAGGGTGATAATGGTGATCTAACATAAGGGAGAAAAGTGAGCATTGCTGTAAGTATGTGAATCATTAAATCTTTGTATAACCTGTTTGTGCAAGGTGTAATTTAAGAAGGATGTGTTTACCATCCCTTCATTTGCCCACAGGAACACTTATAATCTTTTGTTTTATGTATTCATTGTTTCCTGCTATTTCCTTACTCTGTTGTGTTCCTCTTTTACCAATCTTGTCAAGATCCTAACAACGCTATTACAATATGTTGGAGGGCTATACAGTAGAACTCCAATTATCTGAATCGCTTTTTTAATTAAAATGGAAATGTACTGAGATTCAAAAAATAATGATTCTGCCTACATACCACATGAAACTTCTCACTGTCAAGCGAGTGAGCGACTTTGCTGCTAGAAAACAGATGAATACAGTCAAACAGGTTACTTTGAAAGAGATGTTCAGCAAGCAATGACTTATTTACAGTATGGTACGTACTGTACATAATGTACTAACGTACAGCACTTTTAACTATGCTTAACATGTAAAAGTGTTGCCTTTTCATTCAATAAATTATAAGCTATTTTCCTTTAAATGTAGTTTTTTCCTCCCATTTTCAACATACAGACAGTAATTAATTAAAATAGATCCTTTTTCGGAAAAAATCCAATTATCCGAATTTTCGATTATCCGAATGGGGTCCGGTCCCAATTGATTCGGATAATTGGAGTTCTACTGTAATAGTATATTATACCAGCAGATCTACTTCATACCATGTTAGGTAATGGCGTCATAATATTGCAGTAGTTAATCATTAGACTTTTTATTTGCAGTCTGTAATTATGTTGAAACTCTCCCTGAATTAGTTTCAGCAATGTCATGCTGGTCCAAAGTTTATTACAACCTAATTGCTGCTTGACAATAATATGTCTTGCAACTGACTACTGCAGTATTATGATGTGACTACCCTGTGTGGCTTAAATTAGTTCCATGGATGTTGTATTCTTCAGTAGATCCTATGTTGGTTCCCAGTTTTTTGTCTTTTTTTAATAAACATTTATTCCCCTGTTCTTATTCTCTTTTGATCTGTTACCATTACTTGATCAGTGCCTCTTTCTATAGTGAACCTCCCCTGAGATATACAGGATATTCCTTGACCTATGCTCCTTGCACTTATACATGTACTTATCCTATTTTGTTGTTACTAGGTTTGTGATACCTCTAGTATTTATCATAATTTCCTCCTTAGCTCTCATTTCTTCTGTTGCTTGAAACTGTGTTTATTCTCTGCCTTTTTTAGGAATACATCTGACACATTTTGCCACCTATTACTGTGTTTCATGCCATTTTGTATAGCTTCATTCTTTTAAGGTTTATACAATTTTGTTACCTTGTACCACTGATGTTACTTCATTCACAATCCTCCAGTGGTATGAGTGTCCTATTTTCTTCTCTGACTTGTGAATGTGCAGTCACTTTCTTTCCCTTTAGCCATATCTTGTAACATTCTAACTTCAACTGTGGGAAATGTCTCTCATCTTCGCCATATCCTCCAAATGTTGAACTGTAGCACATCTTTATCATCTGTGAAGACTAGCCCACTGCAGTAATACATCCTAACTTGTATAAATACCCCAACTTCAAAAACTCCTCTGCCTCTGTGTCAAATTCTGCATCCTCAACAAAAACCACATCACCTAACATGCCTTCCATAAACCGAAAGAATCAAAACCTGTGTGTGACTAATAGTTATTTGTGCATTTATATTAAAACTTTTTTCATTATACTTGTGCGATTGACTTACGGTGGTCAGTATCTCTTTTGTACATCCTCAGCCTTCTTCTTTCTTATACTATTTCATTTATCATTTTATCATCTTGCTTATTTCTTTGTGGCCATGGAGCCTGTTTGATGGGTAGTAATGCTCTGGCCTGACATTTTGGATACACAGTTGATTCCATCAAGTATCTGGGTATAGTAGTACAAAGCAACCTGAAATGGGACCAGCGCATAACTTCCATCGTAAGTAACGCTAATTCTAGATTACAATTTGTAAGATGATAAGCTTATGCTTGGGGTTGAGCATAAAGCTTGAACCTTA
Source organism: Vandiemenella viatica (assembly GCA_031002005.1). NCBI lineage: Eukaryota > Metazoa > Arthropoda > Insecta > Orthoptera > Morabidae > Vandiemenella > Vandiemenella viatica. The sequence goes on along the minus strand of CM061921.1, from coordinate 185,012,355 downwards.
GCTCTGACTGTGCGTAGCCCTGGGATGTTACAGTTTTGACTTAAATATAATAACTCGGCTGCCACATAGCTTATTTAAACCAAAAGCTATGGAAAGGTGTAAGTTCAAATGATGGTCCCAAGTCCATTATTTTTAGGTAACTATATTCTTCCAATTTTTACAAAGTCGGAAAACTGTACAGGCGATCAGACAATTTTACCAAAGAAATGTTTGCAGATTCGATTAACTGTTCGAGCCAGACCACACCCTAATAGTTCACAGTTCAAACTGTTAGTTGTAGAAATTAAATAAAAGTGAATCACATGCTCCCATTGTGCCACAATTTAGTAAATTCAAACAATCCCAAGGCCCCACTTGGCGAAATACTAATTTTAACTCCACATTATAATAAAACTGAGTGATCTACACTGCATGTTAGCGAGCCTAGGGTTTTCAAAGCTAACTGCTAGAGACTACATCTTGTCACTCGCACTTTTCCTAGCCACTGAGCTACATGTTATCGAGTTCGCGGTTCCTGGCAGACTGAGGCCAACTAACTGAACGTACTCGTCTATATCATCGCACTCCCCACTTCTCGAAAATTCCTGGAGACTCTGCTCTCTCACGAACCGTGGGAACAAGCTCTTTTCCTCATTCACACGGATAGATCCTGTAATGCTCATATGAAGGAAATATCGTACAAAACTCTAGTATGTCCACATTTAGATTACTGTTGTGGAGTTTGGAATCTGTATCGCAAGGGATTGATTGACACACTAGAGAAAGTTCAGAGGAGAGCCGCTCGATTTGTAACTGCTTGCTACAGCCCTTACGAAAATGTCACAGAATTGATGCATAGGTTTGGCTGGGATTGTTTGTCAGACAGACGATGTCATTTTTGTTTGAATTTATTGGAGCATATGCAAATTTATTCGATTTGAAAGTGCAATGGGATACTTCTTCCACCAACCTATTTAGGTCGCAATGACGGCAGGGATAAGATTAAAGCAATACGATGCCATACTGATGCATTTATGTATTCTTTCTTTCCTCAGGCTATTCTGGATTGGAATACACAGAATTAGGATTGGTGCTTAGCATCCTCCGCTACCCACAATATTTGTGAATTGCAAAGTATGGATGTAGTTGTTGAACGTGGGTTCTAATACCCCTCTGGCCATCAAGATTTTGGTTTTATATGGTTTCCCAAAATCACTCCAGGTTTTTGTGGAAAGGTGATGGCCAAATTCCTTCTCATTCCTTGTCCCCAATTCTCTCCCACCTGCAATGACCTCAGTGTCAACAAGATGTAGAAACATAAGTAAAAGATAAAAAAAAAATCCTTGGAGCCAACGAATGTCCCTTTGTAGTCTCCTGCTACATCAGAAAAGTTCTTTCCTAAATCTATCATTAGTAGAAGTTGGCTCCCTTGGGGTATTATCTGGTAACTCCCATTTGTGCTTGGGCCATACATACTGTAATCACATAATCAAATTTACATACATCATCAGCCTCTGATATCATGGAATTTTAGAAGTGTGCATAGAAGTACAACATGTGAGGAGATTCAGTGGTGCCTGGTCCAAATCTAAATCTCAGTGTGCCAGTTATCTAAATTAAGTTTTTAGGCAATTATTTGCTATCACTTAGGCGAATTCTTCCTCACTCTCCCTAAAAAAAAAGTTACATAGATAGGTTACCATAAAGAAACAAAAGATTAAACAATTTATGAGCATTTGGTAACATTTGCTGTCATCTCTTAGGTAGATCTTCCTTAATGACCTTATTGTTAAGCCTTAAAATTTAAGTCTGTTAAGTTTTCTGTCATCTGTTGGTATTAGTAGTTTTCCCATAATAGTTAAGAACTTTTCTCTTCTTTCTTCAAAATTGTTTGAGAGTTATGTATTTTATATATAAAAAAATCAAGGGTCTAGTAATGGAGGTTTTATAGCAAGAATTACTTTGGCCTGCATAGTCAGTGTATTACATAGCTTAATTTTCCTCATTTATATCACTATTTTGTGGTACACTGTATAAAAAGCATTTGACAAATCTACCTGACCACTGTTGCCATTTGATCAGCAACAAGTTCTTTGTAACCCACAGAGTTTCAAGAGAGTAACATCTTTTTAATTTGTGTTATTCTCTTGTAATTCTCTTTTGCCTTGCTCTTCCTCCTATTGACCTTAAGTTTTTAAATGTACACAGGACCCCAAAAATAGTGCAATATCCAAAGTTTAACTTTTTAACCTTCAGTTCTCACCATTACCTTATTTGCTGCTACTACCACAACATAGACAAGATCTTTTGATTCAGGGATTTGGGAGATTGCATTTACTTTTGTTCCAGTTATCCAGATTTTAGTTTTCAGTGGTTTCCTTAAATTACTCCAGATAAATGGTTCCTTTAGGCATGCTATGGACAATTTCTTTCCTATTCAGATATCCTGATGGGCGAGTGTTAACATTCGGTACAGGCATTCTTGATGGCATGGTTTCAGTCATCACTCCGTCCATCCAGATTTCATTTCCCATTATTTCCTGTAATCACTTAATGTGAATGCCAGAAAGGTACATTCATAAACACCATGATCAAATTTCTTCCTGTTACTTGCCCATAATCTACTCCCAGCTTTAATGATCTCAATTTTTATGATCTGCAAAGCCTTCCTGTTACCTTATTTAACTTTGCCACTTGGTAAACTCATTTTTGTTTACTCTTCTACTGTGAACATTCTCTTGCTCTATTTTTTTCCTTTACTGAGCTGGAATTATCCTATATGAGATGATTCCTTTTTTAGATGATTTTAAAAAAGTCATTTATTCCCTCAATAATTGTCTCTTAAATGTGTTGTGTGTTTTTATTAGAAATATGTCCAGTACATTTTCCACTGTAAATTGCTCCACTTTTTTAAATTTAATTTTAATTGCAATGGAGCACACACTCTGGTGGTAGTTTCCCGACACACCCATTTTCCCCTTTCCTGCACCCACCTACATTTTCCCTCTACAGATTTCAACGTTTTTTTGTAAATTATTCATCATTTCTGTTGCTAACTTATTCCAGTCCCTGACCCCCTTACCTAAAAAAGAGAATCTTCCTACACCCTTGTGCCTGAAATCAAGTGCCAGCTTGTGGTTATCCTTTCACCTCCATGCATTTACTTTTAATTCTTACACCAATATCTTTCCATGTCTTATCAACAATACACATCTTGTACACTCCTGCCCTCCAATGAATCCCATTCCAGCTCTTTTATCATATCTGTTACTGATTACATTCTCCGGTAATTTCCAGAAACAAATCCAGCAGCCCTTTTTTGCACCCTCTCCAACTCCTGTATATGATACTCAAAATGTGGGTCCCATATTACACTGCCGTATTCAAGCAGTGGTCTGACCAAAGTTTTGTAACTCAATTCCTTTACTTCTCTCATACATCCCCTCATCACTCTCTCCAACAAGTGCAGGATTTTGAAACCTTTTCCTACCACCTGTCCAATGTGTCTGCCCAGTTAAGCTTGTTATCAAATGTAATGCCAGGATATTTACATTTCAGGTCTTCAACAAGCATTTCTATCTCCACCTTATAATCATAATCAACCTTTAGTTTTTTATCAGTGGATCTAATGACCTGACTCTTCTTTGCATTTATCTTTATCCCATGTTTACCAACCCAACTAGATATCTTGTCCATATCAACCTCCAACTGTTTACAATCCTCTACTGTTTTGATCCTTTTATATAGCATTATGTTTCTGGCCTCGGTAGCATAGGGGCTGTAGTACTAGAAACAAATAATGTGCTCAGATGTGTTTAAAATATTCAAAAAGTAAAAAAAAGGGGGGCTCTCCTCTGATTTTGCCTACCCAGCCAATATTTCTTTGGTAGATTTTTTGTGAATTAACAGCACAAATTTCTAATTGCACATGGGTGAACAGAGCTAGTCCAACATAAAATCAAACAAAGAATGGAGAAAATGTCTAGAGAAGAACAATGTGGATTTAGGCAAGGAAGATCAACTCGGACAAATCACAGAGAAAAAGTGGAAAAATGGCAAGGGCGCAGTAATGGCTTTCATAGACATAAAAAAGGCATTTGATAAAGTATGAAGGGAAAGCGTATGGTCAGCCCTAAACAGAGAGGGATAGATGAAGGAATTGTGGAATTAATATGGAACATTTGTGATAAATGTGAGAATTTATGCGGATAGTTAATAGACACACAGATTGGTTTCACACATAAATGGTAGTAAGGCAAGGAACTGTATTCTCACGTTTCAAGTGGTTTCAGACAAAGTCATTGGAGAAGTCCAGGAATACAAAAATCCAAATCCAGCAGATCTGAAAGTGATGGCATATGCAGATGATATGATATTGGAGGAGAAAGAACAGAATCTGTATAGGGAACTAGGAAAAATGGGCAACATCAGTGTGGAAACATGAACTGGAGATGAACGTGGGGGAAGAGGGAGGATGAAGATATCAGAAAATACTGGTCTATCAAAGGATGTGTCATTCGACAGCAAGGATCTTGAATCAACAGTGTGGTTTATGTAGGTGGAACACAGGTCAAAAAGTCAAAATCTTGCTCTAGAACAGGGGTGGCCTTGGACATTTTTCTGGCCCGCAAGGTTCATCACACTTTTACAAAATATTTTTTATATTTCATTTTTAGTGTTATATATTTCTTTACAATGTGCGTTTAGTATCATTATTTTTATATTATCTGTGTTTACATGTAAGAATAATAGTAAACTCAATAATAACTCATGTTTCACTCCAAAAAAATATCTGTAGTGGGGATATATAATTTTATATCCGGCCCGCGGAGTTATGATGCTCTTCCAAAGTGGCCCGCAAGATCATTTTGGTTGGCCACCACTGCTCTAGAAAGTATATTACCAACCAATATTGACATATGGTTCTAAAACTGGGATAAGGAAAGATATAAACAGATTGCAGAGATGAGGTTTCAGATAGGGATAGAGAACATCACAAGAAAGGATATAATCAGAAAGGAAAATATCAAGGAGAGATTGAAAGTTGAAGCATTAGAAATGTGTAAATAAACTTACCATGAATAACAGTTGAATTGGAATTATTTAAAAAAATAATTTAGTGTATTAACAGCATCTGTATTTCATAATGGTATTCCTTTTTTGATGTAGTTTATTAACTAGCTTTTGTAATTGGTTTTTTTAATTAATTGTTATTGAGAATAAGTTTAGTAGTACTATTTTGGTGCCTCATGTTCTCTTGTCAGAAGTACAAAGACATTTTTAGTATGATATTAATTGCTTCAGTGAGAGATCAAAGAGAGTGAAAAACAGATGTGAGGCACACCTGTATTTTTGTTGACTTGTTTATGGAAACAAATTGAAGTCATGTCTGTGAACTGTGCCATGGAATTTAGCAACAGAAGCTTCAGTTTCTTGGAGGATTTTTGTTCTTGAATGAATTTTCAGCGTAACCTTTGTTACAATGGAATTACAACTGTTTTTGCTTATATTTTTATAATTGGCCTGTGACTGGGCACTGTGTTTTGATTTTCTGGAGTAGTTATTTCTGGAGTTCTTGTGAGATGTAACTTTATGCTTATGTATTTCCTTATGGGACTTAAAAAAAGAGGGAGAAAAACTGCTGTTCAAAATCAATATTTACCTAATTTTTTAATTTGTGTTATTCTACAGAAAATGGAAGAAGGTGTAGTTGAGAATGTAAGAGTGGTTGTGAGGGTGCGCCCCATAAGTGAAAAGGAAAAAAATGCTGGATATCGGCAGATTACTTCTGTGGATTCCGTCAATGCTTCTATTTCTGTTTTGAATCCTCAGGCTGCAGAATTAGAGCCACCGAAAACATTCACTTTTGACGTTGTGTTTGATACAGACTCCACACAGGTAATAGTACTTTAAAAAGGACTCATAATGCTCAGTTTTAAGTTTATGTATAATGATTAATGCTTGCTTTCATGTCAAAGCTGATGGCCACAGTAACCATGACTTGATGGCAGTGTGTAGACCACTTGCTGTACATCCTTAAACCAATGGTCTAACATGGGTTAAATCATTGATACTCAACGTGCAGGCATCATGCGGCCTTCCAACTTTTTCCATGTGGCCCGAATCCTAGCAATTATAAGCCGGATTTATCGTAAATTGTCAAAAATTTGTAACAATGACAACAATTCAATTGATGTTAAATGCTTACTTTTATATGTGAAGTTTTATTGTACTGTAGATTATTGTGGCCCATCTTGATATAGCAGCAGTGTTTATGGGGCCCAGGAAGAAAAAGGGTTGAGTACCGCTGGGTTAAATGGACTAATTTTTATTTTTTTTATTTTACATATTTTAAATAGTAAACGATTTGGCCACATGAATATATATATATATTTTAATACTTGTGCTTATCCTTGTTTTATTGTTATGCCAGATAAGAATTTGATTGCTTGTTATACTTATCTTTAAAGGTTGTGGCTTATTTACCCAACTATCCATTTTACTAGATAGATTTGTTCACTTTGATCCCATGTGAGAATAATCTCGGGGATGTGGAACAGTACATACACTTATTAGTAATATCAATATTACTATATAATTGATAATATTATTATATATTGACAACAAGTTAGTTACAACCCATTAGTATAACCAATATTTCCTGTAATCTACAAATACAATCCCGAGTTAATTAATACTTATCATGTGGAACAGTGTATACACTTGTTACCAGCATCTAACAACCAGTTATTTTCTTACCAACCAGTTACCATGATAAGTTTCACTGTAATTTGCGACTACATATTATATCATGTTAGTTGCTATTTATGTGGAACAGTACACACACCTATTAACAATATCAATTATATTACCAACAACTCGTAAGCAGTCAATTACTTAAAAACTGTTAGTATGATAATTTTTCACAGCAGTTTTTGAGTGCATGCTATCCCATGTTAGTTACTATATATGAATGAAATTTTGTAAACAATATAATTACTTCATTTGTCAAAAGTTTCAACAGAAAGAAAAACCATATATCATTTTAGAAATTGGGGACAACTTCGTCACCTTCCCCTTCCATACACCATATATACTATTTTATCAGTCATTCTTAGTTACCAAATTCCAAGAAGAAAATTCTTTCACAGAGTAAAATGGGTTCTGAAGCTGAAACTCTTTCAGTTTGGACTTAAAGTAGTTGGGTTTTTGTAGATAACATTTAATTTCTGTTGGTAAGACATTGAATAAGGAAGCTCCAGTAAATTTTATCCTTTTCTGTACAATTGACTGATTTGTAATCCTTGTAAATATTATATTTATTCCTAGTATTATGGCTATTTATGTCAGCATTAAGATTGAAGTGTTCAGGATTTTCCACTACAAATGATAGTACAGAGTATACATACTGTGCTGGCATTGTTAGTACACCCAGGTTTTTAAATAGATTTCTGCACGACGTCTGTGGGCTTGCTCCACTAATAGTAATTATAGTACGCTTTTGCAATTTAAATATTGCTTGTGACGAATTTCCCCAGAATGAGATGCCATAAGTGAGCAGGAATTTAAAATATGCAAAATATACTAACTTTCTGGTTTCTATATTAGCTATTCTAGATATTATCCTCAGTGAAAATGTTGCAGAATTCAGTTTTTTAAGAAGTTGTTGAATATGTTGTTTCCAGTTCAATTTGTTATCTGTATATACACCCAGGAATTTTGTGAAACTGCTTTCATTGATTGCTTTTCCTTGTGATATCACATTATAGCTGTCCTTTGTTTTATTTTTTGTAACAAACTGAAGTAACTGTCTCTTTTCTACATGAAGTATTAGTTTGTTGGCATTAAACCACCTGTTAATTTTCTTTATAGCATCATTTGCTGTGTTTTCGAGGTTTTGTGCTGATGGGTCTCCCAACGATATGCTAGTATCATCTGCAAAGAGCACCACGTATTCATTATCACCTAGTATATGTGGGAGATCATTTATATAGATTAAGAACAGCAGAGGGCCAAGAACTGAACCCTGAGGCACACCACATTTAACTATACCCATTCTGAGTTTATAACATCTCCTGTATTAGCATCTTTCAGTGATACACATTGCTTTCTATTTTCCAGGTATGATTTAAACCAAAGTCCTGGCTTACCACTAACTCCATAGTGGTCTAATTTACCTAGTAGAATCTCATGATCAACACAGTCAAAAGCCTGAGCAAGATCACAGAATATACCTAGGGAATTTAATTTTTTATGCATTGATTCCAGTATGTTGTTTACAAAAGCAAAAATTGCTGAATCTGTTGAAACGCCTTGTCTAAAATCAAACTGTACTTTACTGAGTAGGCCATTCTTTTGTAGATGTGCATACACCCTTCTGTACATTGCCTTTTCAAAGATTTTTGAAAATGCTGGTAGAAGTGAAATGGGTCTGTAATTCTCAATCTTTGAGGTATCACCCTTTTTATAAAGTGGTTTGATTATTGACTTCTTGAGTGAGTCAGGGAAGATACCTTCTTCAAAAGAACTATTACAAATATGACTAATAACTCTACTAATGCTGGTGTTACATTGTTTCACTACATGGGTTGAAACCTCATCATTACCAAATGACTTTTTATTTTTGAGGGATTTAATAATTTTTTCAATTTCATTTTGACTGGTGGGAAATAGAGACATGGGTGCTGTTTTTGGTGCAAAGGGTTTAAGTATTGCTATAGCATCCATATTTCCAATATATTTTCCTTTTATTTTTTCAGCAACTGTTAAGAAGTAGTTATTGAAAGCACTTCCTACATGAGAGGGGTCATTATAACTTTATCGTTAATGCTTATAGATATAGGTTTATGTTCAAGGGATGATACAGTTGTTTCTCTTTTAATAATGTTCCAAACACTTTTTATCTTATTATCTGAAATACTAATTTCATCGTTTATGACCAAACGTTTAGCTTCTTTTATTACTTTGTTTAAAATTCTACAGTAAGTTTTGTAATGTTGTCTGAGAAGCATATCATCAGTATTCCTAAATTTACATACAATTCCCTTTTATGTGTGCAAGATGTTTTAATACCAACTACAACCCAACTTTTCCTTACTCGATTTTTTACCAATTGGAGCTAGTTTTGTAGGGAGACACCTTTCGTAAATTTCCAAAAACCTGGGGTAAAGTAATTGAATTTATTGTTTACCCCTTTTAATTTATAAACAGTGCTCCAGTCCCTCATTAATGTTTTTATTGAATTGTTCTTTAATGGCCTAACTTTGACAAATCCTTTCTTTTAGTTATTTTCATTTCCCACAACATCCAAAGTAATTATTTGAGCATTATGGTCAGACAAACCATTTTCCATTGGAACTGTTCCATGTATTTTTAATTTATTGTGCTCTAAAAAAATGTTATCAATAATGGTACTACTATCTTTTTGTATTCTAGTTGGGAAATTTACAGTTTGATAGAGATTGAATGATCTTAGCATTCCTAGAAGATAATCTGTCTGGTTACATTCTACAGCAAAATTTATGTTGAATTCTCCACAGAGGATAATTTCCCTTTTAGTTCGTGATAAATTTAAAAGAATCGCTTCAAGTTTATTACAAAATTTACTGAAGTCTCCTGTAGGAGCCCTATAAACTGTTTTCTTATTCTAACTGTATTCAAAATCTTGTTCTATACAGTATTTACTTAGATCTAATGATTTTGTCTCAGTATTTTCTCTTACATATATTGCTGCACCACCCATTCTCATCTCTGACCTGCAATAACATGAAGCTAATCTATATCCAATAAAAGGGAGGAGACATATTTCAGAATTCTTCAGATGTTGTTCTGTCAGACAAACGATATTTATTAAGATTCAATGATTTTTGGGTTTCTTCTATAGATATTATCAACTCATCAAGTTTGCTTGAGATACCCCTAATGTTCTGATGGAACAAAGCTATTTTAGACTGACATTCTTTATTTTTGACTGTAATGTCATTATGCACATTTCTTAAATAACTCTTCCTACTTTTGATGTTTGGCCTCGAAAAGACTGAGTCTTACCACCAATTACCACTGGGATGGGGTTCACATCCAACCTGCCTCTCCTGATGCTACTGGCAATCAGTTGCGTTAGATTCTGATTGCCCCGAACATTCAGGTGGAGTCCATGGGAGGTATGGCCACTCCGTGTTATGCAAGAAACATCTATCAGACCAATGTGTGTGCGGTCAGCCTGACACAATGCACACTTCAGATCTGCCTGTGTACGCTGTACATGACCACACATCCAGGGTTGATCATAACGCTTGAAAAGGTCAACAAAACCAACATACTAGTTTAGTTGTAACTCTATTGTGTACACCATCCAAAATTACGATTTACAAAAAATTTCATATTGATCAATTATTTTTTTACTGTACTATATGGCAGTTAACGACTTCTTATATATATTTTCCGCTGTCTGTGATTCGTTTCCATGTGCATTTTGCAATCAATAAGTTAGACATGTTAGCAGACATCAACTATTCTCTTGAACTGAGGCTAAGAAATCCAGTTACAACAAAAACCAGCTATTATGAAGCCACTTATAACAATTTTTCATTTAATAGCTACTTTTTATTTTGGTTCTTACCAACATCAAATATATTTATTTATGAATCGTATGATATTTTACAAGATATACAAAATATGAGGTATGTCACAAGCTTGTACAATTTTATATCTCTAGATTTAGTGTTTGTATCCAATCAACTGCTCTGATCGATGCATCATGTATTTCCGCAGTTGTTCCTTTGTATGCCTAAAGAGGACAGTCAGAAATGATGTGGTGGATTGTTATTGTTATCATTATTATTATAAGTTGGCTCCACAGTCACAATTTGCAAAATCTACCCAGCCCTATTTGTGAACAAGTAGCTGCATCTGCCTTGCCCTGTTCGAATCTGGATGATGATTCTTCATTGCCATCTGGGAAGACCAAATTGAACCATACTGAAGGGTCCTCAGCTACATGTTTATTGGCTACAGATGACTGCTCCTATTGAGTTATCCACAGCTTGTTGATGTTGAAAAAGGACTCTGTAAAGTTTATTGCTGTGCGGCACAGCGGTTTGATTTCTGGTTTGTAGTGCTCTTGTCCGTTGTGTAAATGAAGAGCCGATATAAGTGTTCTCTGAGAATTTGCTTGAAGGCACCATTTCTTGAAGTATAAATTTAGTGTTTCCAGATCAGTTGTTAAAGTTGTCTCTGCATCAGAAATGTTGTAGTTCTGGCTCACCAAACAGATGTCATCAGTGTAAATAAATTTTCTTGAAGATGTTTCTGATAAATTATGAGTGTATAAATTGAATAGAAGGGGAGCCAAAATAAATCCTCGAGGTAAGCCATCATTTAGTTTGAACATTCTGCTTCTGTCATTATCATCAGAGTATATCTAGAAGTACCTATTGCCCAACATGTTGCTAAGTAGGTCCGTAAGTTTTTGACTTGGGATAATACTCACAGATTTCAGAAGAAGTCTTTCTTGCCACACAGTGTCATAGGCAGCTGAAAGATCCAAAAAGGCAGCCACACTTACTGATTTCTTCTCAAACCCATTTTCGGTATGCTGGTTTCATGCAGAAAAAGAAACCGGAAGGTCCTTTTCAGGACCCACAACTCGTAGAACTGGACCATCTCTACACATTTATCAACTTAATATTGAAAGAATAAGTCGAGAAAAATGTGATATCTTTCCAGACATGCACAGAAATTGTAAGCTACCTTAGAATTTTGGAAATTTGTATAAAGAAGTTTGTTTACAGTATAGCGGGCATAGGTGAACCACAGCCTTAGAGCCATTTACGCAGTTAATTCAGCAAATAAAGTAAATTAAACAGTTAATTCAGATAATAAATCAATCTTAAATAATAAATGCAAGTTTTAAATCTATCTAAACAGCTGTAGGAGGAACAACATATCATTGGTATGTACAATATTTGGTTATGATATAATTTTGGTAAAATCAATATTTTTCTTCACTTTGAAAGATATTCATGATACTAAACAGTCAAAGGATAATACATTTGGTAACAAGGAAATCATACTAAAAGGTTTAAAGACGTTAGAAGATAAAAGCCGGTATAGAAATTGAAACGTAATTATATACACTTTAAAATTCAAGAAATGAGCTGTTAGAAAAGAAACAGGAAGTCAACTCATAGAATGAGACAAACATAATTTTTGCCTATATAACATACTAAAGTTTTGGAAAGCTCATTATAGTTTAAAGGTTGTTTTTTAAACATTATATGGTAAAGTCGGACACATGCTCAGAGGAAAATTAATTATTTCAAGAAATACACATAAATGCAGGGGGAGAAAACATTTTCAGAGTATACTATAGTTTATTTGAAACAAGGTTTAGCAAGTCTTTTGAGATATATGCAGTATTGTTATTAGGATGAAACAAAGTAGTGATATTTTTAATATGTCTTACTTCCAGATTGCATCACTCAGGAGGACATTCATTTCAAAAATTAATTGTAAATCAGAGAAGACAGGTAGAAACTTTAAAAGAGCACTGTAGGCATTTTAAACCACATAGAAGTGTTTAAAATATGTTTTAAACTTATCTACACGGATGTTTGCTTTTGTCTTTTGCGTGGTGACCCTCAGAACGGTAACGTTCTCGAACTGCAGAGCACTTAGTACTTGAAGCAGGGAGTGCGTTGTAGTTAGACATGTAAAGGAGCGGCAATGTTAAAATTTCTGTAGAAAGGTGGAACATTTTTAACTTCAATGTGACATTTAAATTTTCATAACGGGGTTTTGACTGGTCTGATCGATTTTCATAACTGGCAATTTAAAAATTTGGTGAATTTTTCCGATAGCCATCGATTGTTTGGACTTGTACTATTTTTTGGAGAATATAATGAACTTTAAATTTGAACAACTAACAGTGACTTATTCCAATTTGAACCTTACCTTTTCTAACTTGGGGTTTAATCAAGATAGGTGGTGGTCAATAGAAATTAAAAACCTTAAATCGATAATCCAATGGCATATATGTAACACGATTAGAGCTAAGGTGTTAAACGGTTTAATATAACCCCCATTGCAGTTTAGATTCTTACAAAATTTGCAGTTGGTGTCATCGTGCTCCAAGAAACACGCAAGGCAGACGAACAATGTATACAATGCAGAGGGAGAATACTGGGCTTTACATTAATAGCCTCTAGTTACCATCCTAAGTATGGCCTTGCAACTTGTCAAGAATGATAGGCCAAATTAGAAACTCCTGTCAGTAAACTTTGATAATGACATTTACACTACTACAGCCAAAGTTGAAAAATTTGACGATAGTCAACGTGTACAAGCCACCTGAAACTAACTACCTTAACCCTCCTTTTCCACCTTTGCAACATCCAAATATCATTCTCAGTGACTTCAACAGCAAACATCACCTCGGTGGCTATAGCAGGAATGATCTTAATGGTGAAGTACTTAAAAGCTGGATTGAAACTGAAAGCCTGAGATTAATTTATGATGTCATAATAGTACGTAGTAACTAAAGGCCTTGTATCCACTTGAGCACGCCCAGGAGTATGAGCTGCTCATTCTTTTGAGGAGTGCACTCATTTGAGCTGGTGGATTAGAGAAAGTTACAGTCTGCGAAGAAATTATCTTAATAATTTAATTTGCGAATTGACTTTTGAAGGGGATAATGAGCCTTTTCAATATGTTATGATAATGTCAAGGATCGATTTTGAACATTTCCTGCATTTAGTTGAACCTCATATTAAAAAGCACCACCAAGCGTGGTGGTGTAACGGCTAGCGTTCTGGCCTCGCATTCGGGAGGACGGCGGTTCGAATCCAGATTTGGGTATCCATGGTTTCCCCAAATCACTCCAGGTGAATGCCGGGATGCTTCCTTCAAAAGGCCATGGCCGAATTCCTTCTCATTCCTTGCCTCCCATCCTTTCCCGTCTCTAAAGACCTAGTTGTTATAGGAGACGTTAAGCAGTTTTAAAAAAAAAAAAAAAGAAGCACTGTACACCTATGCATGAGGCCACCTCACCAGGAAATAAATTAATGGTAACTTTAAGATTCCTGCCTTTCAGAGATTCTTATACAAACTTGCAGCATATGTTCAAAGTACCCTATAGTGTCAACCATTTTGTACCGGTAGGCTGTGACATTATTGTTCAGTTGCTCCAAAATTATATTTAGGTTGGTACCTATTGATTATTTTTATAGACTTTTAACATAAATATATATTCAGAGATTGTTTTGTTTTTTAATCTTTTTTCTTTACATCATCAATACCAAGGTTTAATACCTCGATGATTTCATGCCATGCATCCTCTCATTTACTTTGATTATAAATACTGTTCATATGAGCTTTCCCATAGTAACTTCTTTGATGCATACCGATTAATTGTTTTCGAGCAAGTATTGTTCTCCTACATACTCGCGCTCATCATAAAAACTGCTAAACCACCATCCACACTGAGTGACAAATACACACTGGCTCACCTTTAAGCATTATAAAGTACCAACACATGATTGGCTCGACCCGAGTGTGCTCGCTGTCATTTGTTGCAAGCATGCTCAGGCATCCACACTTGATCCACTCCCTTCACCAAGTGGCTCATTCGCCTGAGCATGGTCAATTGGATATGAGGCCAAAGTTGTAAAATTAAGTTGGATGGAAATCGCTACTAACATTTCCAATAAAAATACATGAAGAGACAAATGTTTTGAGGTAACATTTGTAAATTTGGAAAAATTTATTGAAAACAGGGAAAATTGAAAGTCTATTTCGCCATGTACTCAGCATGCAACAGCAGACAATTGAAAACACGTTAGACAATAAAAGTCAGTCTTTTAAAGAGACCAAATTTAGCTATGGCAGTAGGTTGTCAGCATCAGATAACACATTCTGACGAAAATTACAGTTCGTAAATAAACTAGAAGTTAAGAGGGAGAAAGAAACTCAATTTTGTAAATAAAATAGTTAGCAAGCCAAAAACATGACTAAAAGATAGCCAAACTTAAATAATATACCAAGACAGTAACAGTAAAGGGTGAAAAATAAGACTTTCATATTTGAATTTATGCATTAAGCAGAGAAACGTCATTGACAGTGAGCGATATCATGGACCACGAACCAAAAAATTATTGAATGAAGTATTAGTGAAAAGAAAGATAGGTACCAGAAGGTAGAGCAAACAATACTATGAAACCTCTTACCAGCAGAAACAGAAACGTGCACACCCAGCATAAATTAATTATCGGGAAATGATTTTTCACTGAGGTATTCCAGGTCAACTGCCCCTACTACAGGGATTTACTTAAGCTACCTATTTCCCCAAACTTGTCAGCTTACATCCTACACTCCCCTAAACAAGTAATTCACTTGAGATCAGCTTAAGTGATATGATCTTCATATAAACTTGGAAAAATACAAAATTTCATTGAGCTATATCAACTCATTTTTTAATTAAAGTAAAAAAAATTTCCAAAAATTTGCCTCTAACTGCAATTGAACATGTTTGACTATTCCTAGAAACTCTCCTAATTTAGCTAGATAGCTGGGAGAAGTGTTATTTTACAGCATTTTTCATGCCAACAGCTGTCACTATCCTACACAACAAAAAACTGTTTCAACCATCTTGGTGCATAGAGCACAAAGGTTTTGTGACAAAGATAGCCTTGCTGAAGAATTGGACTATTTCCTGAGAACTTTCTTGAATAATGGTTACAATGAGGGGCAGATCAGTCGTGTGTTTTGAAAGAAGGAAGATCAACAGAAAGATCGCATTGATGCCAAGGGCCTTGCCTTTCTTCCATTTGTGGGTGGGCTTAGATCTAAAATGGGCAGACTGTTGTCCCAACATAGAGTCAAGACAATTTTCAGGCCACCCACAAAAATTAAAAACTTTGTTGGCCACATTAAGGATGACCTAGGATTACATACGCCTGGTGTTTATTACCTACTGTGTGAATGTAGCCGTGCTTATTTTGGAGAAACTCGGTGGTGTCTTGTGCAGTGGTCTGTTGAGCTTGCAAGGAATGTTCACCTGGGGTAAGAAGAGAAATCGGATGTATCCAAACAGTGTCCAAAGGGGAAATACATTTAATTTTGAAGAAACTATAATTTTAGCCTAGGTCAGAGATTTTTGGGACAGAATTATAACAAAAGTTGTTGAAATAAAACAGATGACTCTTTAGTTAACAGGGACACTGGATACTAGCTTAGTGTGTCCTGGAACCCAGCTATCAAAATGTTGAAACAGCTTCGCGTGGGTAAGAAGCAGAAGATGACGTCATTGCACTGGATCAGCTTTTATCTTCCATTGTTTCCATAGCACCGCATGGTTGAAAATGAGGGTAGAGATATATGCCTTCTAAATGTCTCAGAGTTGTGACATTTATACACAGCTGGAAGCCCAATAAGAGTTTATTAATTTAGGAAACCATATTCCATAGAATTACTGTGCATATAAAAATCAAGTAAAGGGAAAAAATTGTGTTTTTTTTTATAGTATGTGGGTGTGAATTAAAATGGCACATGGCAGAAGAAATCATTTGGCCAATCATGTGAAGTGTGGTAAACACAACGTGATTTGAAAATCAAAGGAAGAAAATGACACAATAAAAACTTTTTCACTTAATTTTTACCAAAGTTAAGATACTGTCTGCAAAGTTTGCCTTGGAGGTTATATTTGTCAACAAGTAATATGAAGTAAGTGTGCAAGACTTCAGATATATATGCTGTTTACAAATTTCTAAACGTTTAGTTAATAGCCGTTTAAATGTAGGTTTTACAATTTTTGTAGTCAGGTTTTTACAGAAAAACAATTTTAAAATTTGGCAGGTATGGCATTGTGATACATGGTATGTATTGTACTTCAAATTCAGTCTTTATTGGATCAGCTCTAGAAGGCTATAACATAATAGCTAGGGACAATATTTCTAATTGGTCAGGGATAGTGTTGCAAACTGAAAAAAAAAAATGGTTTTTTTTTTTCAGATTTGTGAGAAAAAACATGAAAAAAAAACTAGCACTCTTGTTTTTTTTTCTAAATTTGTTTTTTTTTCAGTAAACAATATATTTGATAAATTATAGTTTTCTTGAAATAAATAACTCTCGGGTTTTCTGCTGGTTAATATATTTATTTGGATCTTTTAACGACGTTTCGGCAACTGCCATCGTTGCCTTCATCAGGTTAAATCTCACTTGTCCTTATAAGTGAGATTTAACCTGATGAAGGCAACGATGGCAGTTGCCGAAACGTCGTTAAAAGATCCAAATAAATATATTAACCGGCAGAAAACCCGAGAGTTATTTATTTCAACAATACGCCGGGAAAAACTAAAATGTCATATAGTTTTCTTTATGGAACTTACATTTTACATGTGTGTTTTAAATCTTATTAAATCATATAATATCATACATAATGATTCATAAATGTACCTATACATGTAACATAATTTTTTATTCATCCTTTACGTCGGTACCATATTCACTAGTATCAGTACTACCAACACTAGTTCGGTCGGTGTCGGAATTTTCTGTTTCTTCTTCTGTCTCCTCTAGATTCATAACTTCAAAAATAGTTACATTTTCTTTTACTGGTTGTATTGTATGCAAAAGCTTTTGAGATTGCAATTTTAAATTGTGAGAAAAGTACACACTGTGCATAAAGACTGCACCGATAGTTCTGTATTACAGTCTTTTCAGTTTGAATTTAAATCTATTATCATACAAAATAGGAGCTTTATTTGCTTTCAATCGTTGGTTTACACCAACGGTTGCAAGGAAATGATTCTTAATTACTGACAATGACTCAGTATCACTATAGGCTGCGAGTTTACCAAGTATATGCATATAAGGAAAGAACAATAAGTAATAAAAAGAGGCAAAAAAACCGTAGATAAATTTAAAATTCATAATTTTTTGAAAAGATCCGTAGGGGTACAGATAAATTTGTAGGGCCTGGCAGCACTAGTTCAAATAGCGAGTATCAATCCAAACAATGGAGAACGGGGATTCCTTCTCATGCAACCGAGCCTTTTCAGGAAGTCCCCATTCGTAAAAGAAAACTTCAGTCAATGTTGCCAATATTTTTGTAATTTTTTTTTCTACTGAACCAGAAAAATATAGTTGATTTAAAAATTAAGATAAGTACAGAGTATAAATTCTCAAACAGTCACATTAAATGATAAATGCCTTAAAAATTTGAAATGTAGTAGTTCTGAAAAAAGCATGTCCCAGAAAAAAAAACATGTTTTTTTCATGGTTTTTTTTTTTTTTTCAAGTCAGAAAAAAAAACATTTTTTTACAACACTAGTCAGGAACAAGTAAGTGAAATCACGTTAATGGTGCAATTATTTTGTCATTTCAGCATTTTACCACATTTCAGCATTTTACCACACCACATTTCAGCATTTTACCACATTTCAGTGGTTGCCTGAGATCAGTCACCCTACAGTATTTTTTTTTAAATAACAATTTAAATTAACAGCAGCATTGTTGATGCCTGCCCCCAATGCTATAGAAAGCCAACATAATAATAATAACATTAATTCTGTAGCTTGCTGAATTAATTATATTGTAAAGCATTTTTGAAAAATGTGTTGTTATGAAGATGAAGTTGGATACTTTCAGGTGCAATGAAAGGAAACTTTTCTACTTTCGATTAAAGGTTTGAATGACTGTCTAGTCTATTTGAGCGGTCTGGTAGCTCAGTGGTTAAGGCTTTTAAAATGTTCACTGCTCCTGTCCCGGGTTCAAATCCTGGTAGGCACAGGAACTTTTAAGAGTTGTGTTTGATCATATTAGCTGCGCCAGGCCACTCCATGGTTCAGATTCCATGTTAAACTGTAGGTCCCAGAGGAAAGGATCTGGCTGTCCTACCTCTGACACAATCGCTTAGTGTGCCTCCTTCGGGAGGATCCAACCAACCTTCGGGTTGTGGACTTAGTTAGTTATAGTCTATTTATCTCACAATAACATGAAGGAATAAAAATTCCACACAATGAGTAACCTCAAAACAAGTAGAACCACATAATTTCTGGGCTTAAGCAAAGCTGTAATATATCTTCTGTTTCCTAAAATTTTGAAATGTGGTGTTCCAGTCACTCAGATCCCTCCTGCAATCACAAGATACTCTTTATATTTAGAACATTTCTACTTTTATGAATCATTTGGAACCTCATTTTCGAGGGGCTGTGCTTATTTTCAAAGTAAGGTTCCAACTTCTGCCAGGTTGCTAAACATGTAACCATTTTGATGGGAGGTAGCAGAAGTGTTGCCATCTGTCCGTGAAATGTGTAACTTGGGTTTTGTGTGATAAGAGCATTTTTGTTTGTGAAATATGTAGTTTATGAAGTGGAGATTGGGGACAGTCCCAGCATTTGCTTAGATCACTGTGGAAAACTGCCTAAAAACCACGATCAGGCTGCTAGTATGCATGTCCTGGGACCACAGTCAGTGTGCAGGCATTTTAATGCATGCAGCCACACTGGCGGGTCAGACCAATTCATTGAGCTAGTGTGGGTTGTTTGAATACAAATTAATCGTTATTATAAATATTCTTACAATAAGCTAAATTCTTGAGTTAAATTGGGTTTATTTTTTTAAAAAAGATTGCTTTGTATTTCTTTTGATTTCGTAAACATGTTTATAAGGTTAAAGAATGAGTCTCCGAGAGAGTCATTTATTACTTTAGTTTCTCTGCAGTCTTATACTAAAATTGTATTTGGCAATATAAGCCAATGAGAAAAATTCCAGATTTCATGACAGTAATCACTAGGCTTCAGATCTTTAGGAAAGGTCATATTTTTTTCCTGCCTTCTTTATAACCTGAAATGTTGAGTTAAACACTGATTCAACGTTTCTGATTGTATTTAAATGCATATTCAGACCATTTACCTATTTTTGGCCATATTTCGATAATATTTATGGTCATATTTTGAGGAAAAATCTGGTAGTTTTTTAGAGTACCGGGAATTCACTCGATATAGATGAGAAGAAATTAAGATAATTATTCACAAAACTTTACTTCTGCTATTCGGGGGGGGGGGGGTGGAACTAATTTTCATTGTGGTCAGAATTTACCAGTCAAGAATTAAAGTTATGCATTATTGTCACTCTCTAAACGTAATGTTCAGCCCGCCTTTTAATCTCAACATGCAGCAGCAGCAGCATCATGCCTGTATCAATCCACATCAATCAATATCTCAATGAAATATCCTCAGCCATCATTAAATCTGCAGTGGATCATTGAGTAGACCTGCCACCATGCCAAAAATAAAATTTTCTGAAAGTGTGGAATTATATAAGGGAATTTAGGGAGGAATACAGATGAAGGAGTTCTAGTCTGTAAAACTATTTGAAATCGTTTAAAATTTAATTTCCCAATGGTGCAGCGAGTGCAGGGAAGCATATTATGCTGTCTACATGAAAGCGACACTACTAGATAAAATAATGATGTACTATAATTGAGCGTGTTTGATGTATAGTAAATTTAAATGTTTGAGTCATATTTTGTCATTTTTAGGTCATATTTGCCCATTTTTAAGGTCATATTTGCCTGCATATATATCTATTTTTTAGGTCATAAAGATCCGAACCGTAGTAATCAAGTTGATATAACAATTGTTTTTGCACTTTGTATTGTATTGAACAGCTGAAAAAGGAAACTGGATCTCCAATTTTGATAGAGCAGTAGTAATTTAATATAGTCCAACATGTGATTACAGCTTTGAAATAAACTACAGAATTTAGGGCCTATTTAATATTATATTTGAGGAAATCAAATAATTATGGCTACAACATTTTTATAATAGTTTGATATGTTGGCATAGCTGTTGTGCTAAAATTGCAATTTTAATGGATGACAAAGCACACGGCATAAAATCAAAATTAAAATACCATATAAAATAGTTAATTTATTGCATTTTTCCTCCATTTAAGGAAATTGAAAGCATATAAATTTTAACAATCTCTATTACAGCTTGATGTATACAATGAAACTGCAAGGCCCATAGTTGACAAAGTTCTAATGGGCTATAATGGAACAATTTTTGCGTATGGGCAGACTGGTACTGGAAAAACTTACACAATGGAGGGAAGCTCGTCTGCTCCTGAATTAAAAGGAATCATACCAAATTCATTTGCTCATATATTTGGATATATTGCTAAAGCAGATGGTGATAGAAAGTAAGTTTTTGTGTATCTATATCAGTATTCAAAGAGTTATAAATTCATTTTTTTCATTATATTGTAGATAGGAGTTATGGATTAATTAATACTTTAAACTAGATTGAATGCTTTTGATGACCAGAGTAGAGGGAGTTTGCTGTGAATAAATTTAATATAAATTTAAATTACCACAAAGACAGTACGGGCAAGATTTTTCATTAAAACTTTGACGTACTTAAGAGCAGTCTGGTAGCTCAGTCACAAGGTCTCTAGAAATCAAAAGGCCCAGGTTAGAATTGTGGGCCATTAATGTTTACCTCTTGTGAAGAGTGTTTCGTGTATGTGAAATACACTCTAAATGGTTTGTAATTTACATTCCTTGTTATAATGTATGATTCTGAGGAAAGGAACTTGACAATCACTGCCCTGCAGAAAGATTGAACCAGCCTTTGAGTTATGGATTAAGTTAGGTGTTTATTTTAATTTAGTAAAGTTTGTTTTATGTAAGCAAGATACATATTCCACTGTAGTTGTTTATATTTATAGAAGTTGTAAGCTTTATCTGTATATTCTTTTGAGATTAGAGCCATTAATATCTTTTTACATTAAAGCTGTGTACTAAATTATTCATACCCATGGATATGCCTAGTAATGGTCTAAAACTTTAGCTGTATCTGAGCTGTACCACAGAAAAGTTTATTTTTATTGGAAAAGGAATCTTCTAAACCCTGAAAATATGCTCTGTGTCAATTATACAGAATTCCATATGTCTGTTGATTCTCGTACGTGTTTCATCAGTTTTCAGAATTTCAACTATTTATTTCATCTTCAGATCAGTTTTAAAAAATATAAAAAATACTGTTATGAAAGAACCACTTGATTAAAATGAAATTGTACTACATATTAAAAAGAATTATATACATAATAAAATTCTATGAACAGCACAACAGAAAAAAAGTGAGAAAAACATAGTCTTGTGAAGCTTTCCAGTAAGGACTTGCAACAATGAAACATGCTTGGTGATAGCAAGATTCTGTTGTTAGCTTTGAACGTGAATATATATTGCTTAACCTGATACCTATTAGGATGCTGTATTTACAAGATTTTATCTAAAATGATCACCACTCTTCTTGTATTCACAACACAAGAAATCCTGGTGAGAGGGTGAAATACAGGAATCAAAATGACAGTTGTAAATCACTCAGTATTTAGTGTAGTTAAAGCTGGTACCAGATTACATAAAATATGATTCAAGATTATATCAGACTCAAAAACATGAAGAAGATAGACAGTTATCCCTTGAACAAATGTACATCAGATGTAAAGCATTCACTCTTTCAGTATTAATCTAAATTCCAACACCATTAGAGTGAGCTTGAAAACAATGTTCAAAACTCTGCAAAATTTCCAGAGTTTAATTCTGTCACTAAAATTTTCCACCATTTGAACTTCCTGGCTGTGCAAAAATATTACAGGTCTGTGGCTATATGTTGGTAAATATTATGTGTTGCTACTTCTACATCATGGAGATGAGTGTTGTGGACCATATCTCATGAACAAGAGGAAAAATGACTGGGTTTAAATAGATTTCACTGTGGAAACAAAAAATTTTCAGAATCCCTTATCATTTTTATTCCAAACTTCCTGAATCTTTGGTATCTTGTTGGGTGATTTATTTTAAGATCTTTTGTTTCTGACAACTTTTCTTCTAAAATCTTTTTAGCCGTTATTAACTGTGAAATGTAAAGTAGGATGATTTCAGTTATTTTTCTATACTTTAAAGATTTTTAGTTTTCTTATAAAGCTACTTATATCACAAGATTCATTTTAATTTTCTGTTTAATTTGGCGTATGTTTCAGCTCTGTGAATATTTTTATTTAGATGCAACATTTAATTCTACCTTATTAGGTTTTACTACATCCAAGTGAAGACCTTGAAATGTTAGGAAGTCATATCTTTTTAATTATTGTTTTAAATGAGGTTTCCACTACTTCTCTTTAAATTTTATGTCTTCTTTTTTTTTTTTTACCTTTATAAATTCTTATTTCTTAATTATATTTGACGTGTCATGACGCAACTTTGAGCACAGTACTTAGAATCCCTTTTTTTTATCCTTTAAACTTTATTTTATTTATTAACTGTTATGATATTATAATTTTTGTTGTCATCAGTCATCCGACTGGTTTGAGATCCTGTGCTAACCTCTTCATTTCTACATACCCCTTACAGCCCCCGTCCTCAATTATCTGCTTCATATATTCTAATCTCTGTCTTCCTCTACAGTTCTTACCTCGACTGTTACCTCCACTAACAAATTAACCAGACCAGCATGTCTCAAAATATGAACCTACCAGCCTGTCTCTTCTTTCTGTAAGCCTCTTCCGTAAACATCTTTTCTCACCCATCATTTCCAAAACTCGTTCATTTCTTACTTTGTCTGTCCACTTAATTTTCAGCATTCTTCTGTAGCACCACATTTCAAATGCTTCAATTTTCTTTCTTTCGGTATTCCTAAAGTCCATGTTTCGCTACAATAAAGTGCTGTGCTCCACACAAAGAGTTTTAAAAAGTTTCTTTCTAATTCCTTGATCAATATTTGAAACTAAAAGGTTTCTCTTTTTCATGATGGCTCTTTTTGCTAGTGCTATTCTGCTTTAAAATAATTCCTGCTTCGGCCTTCGGTTGTAATTTTACATCCCAAGTAACAGAATTCACTTACTTCTCCAATTACATCTGATCCAATTTTTATATTTAATCTACTAGTATTGGTATCATTTCTGCTACATTTCATCACTTTTGTCTTGCTTTGATTTATATTCAGTCCAAAATCTTCCTTCAGTATTTTGTTCATGCCACTCAGTAACTTCTCAATTTCCTCAGCCCTCTCTGCTAACAAGACAATGTCATCAGCAAATCGCAGCATACTGATTTTTTTTCCCCCTGAAAACTTATACCACATGGAAATTTTTCTTTGACTTTCTTCATTGCTTCTTCTACATACAAGTTGAAAATTAACGGGGATAGACTACAGCCTTGTCTCACACCCTTCTTAACTGATGCATGTCTCTCGTGATTCTCTACTTTTATTATAGCCACTTGATTCTTATATAGTTATAGAGTATTCTTCTATCTCGATACTTTAGACCTGACTTCTTTAAAATTTTGAACATCTTGTCCTACCTAACATTATCAAAAGCTTTTTCCAAATCAACAAACGCCATAAAAGTATCTTTGTTTACTTGATCCGCCCTTCAAGTATTAATCTTAAAGACAGAATTGCTTCCATTGTACCACGATTTTTCCTAAATCCAAACTGATCTTCACCTACTATCTCTTCTACTACCCTTTCCATCCTTCTGTATATTATTCTGGTCAGTAATTTTGAAGCATGTGATGTTAGACTAATGGTGCGATAATTCTCACATTTGTCGGCTTGTGCTTTCTTTGGAAGTGTGAAGATGATATTTTTATTAAAATCAGTTGGAATTTCTCCTGTTTCATAACTTTTTGATATCAGCTTGAATAATCTTTCGATTCCTTCCTCTCCTAGAGATTTAAGAAGTTCTGCAGGGATCTCATCAATTCCAACTGCCTTATTTGCTTTCAAGTCATTCAGAGCTTTATTAAATTCTGTCCTCAAAACAGGATCTCCTAAGTCATCAATGTCGACATCGCCTTCCTTTTCCAATACACTATTGTTCAAGTCGTCCCCATCATACAGTTTCTCAATGTATTCCTTCCATCGGTTAGCTCTATCTTCTGAGCTTAAAAGAGGTTTCCCATCGGCAGCTTTAATGTTCATACCTCTTTTCTTCATTTCTCCAAAATTCTGTTTGATCTTTCTATATGCAACATCTACTTTTCCTACGACCATTTCCTTTTCTACTTCTTCACACTTTTCTTGTAGCCATTTTTCTTTTGCTATTTTGCATTTCCTATTTATTTGATTTCTAAATTGCCTGTACTGCTCTCTTCCTGCTTCATCCTGAGCATTTTTGTACCTTCTCCTCTGATCCATCAGCTCCAAAATTTCTTCTGTGATCCAAGGTTTTCGGGCAGCTTGTTCCCTAAAGCCTAATGTTTCTTTGCCAGCTTTCATTATTTCGGTCTTTAATGCATTCCATTCGTCCTCGGTTGAGCTCCTTTCACAGTTACTTCTTAGACCTAAGTCTACCATTTCTGCAAATTTTTCTCTTGTGCTAGATTGTTTCAGTTTATTCACATCCAGTCTGTTCTGCGTTATACTGCTTCCCTATTCGCTTAAATTTTCAGCCTGCACTTCATTATTATCAAATTAGTGGTCAGAGTCTAGTCTGCTCCTGGGTACACTTTACAGTCTACAAACTTGATTCCTGAATATCTCTTTGACCATAATATAATCTAGCCTGATATCTGCCTGTATACCCTGGACATTTCCAGGTGTATATTCTTCTTGCATGGTTCTTAAACAGTGTGTTTGCCACTACTAGCTTATATCTTTCACAAATTCTAGCAACCTGCTTCCCTCGCTCATTTCTTTCTCCTAGACCAAAACATCCTACAGTATTTTCCCTCTTTTCCTTCTCCCACTATTGCATTCCAATCACCCATGATTATTAGATTTTCCTCCCCTTTCACATATTGGATTAATTCTTCAATTTCAGCGTATATTTTTTCTATTTCTTCGTCATCTTCCTGTGACGTTGGCATATATACTTGTACTAATGTGGTTGGGACGGGCTTAGTTTCTAACCTCATCAAAATAATCCTGTCACTAAACTGTTCATAATAACTCACCCGTTTCCCTACTTTCTTGTTCATTACAAATCCTACACCAGTGACTCCATTGACAGCTTGTGTGCTAATTATCCTGTGTTCCCCAGACCAGAAATCCTGTGCGTCCTTCCATTTAATCTCACTAATCCCAACAACATCTAACTTAAGTTGTTCCATCTCCCTTTTTAAGTTTTCTAACCTACCTGCCCTATTCAGACTTCTAACATTCCACGCTCCGACTCGTAGAATGTTGTGTGATCATAAGTTTTCTCGGCGAACTGTTGCTGGAAGATTTCTCGGGCGTGCAGCCGGGTCAATTGATCACAGATGTACGAATTTTTTGATGGCATAACATTCCATCACCTTTCAGGTAGCGTTCACTGGTCGGCGTGAAGAGCGCAGTCCGGGACGCGACTGCTGGTCGGCTCCGGGTTGCATCGATATTTATACCCTCGGACTCCGCCCCCCCCCCCCCACTCCCGCCACTGCGCTCCGATAGTTGGTGGTGGGGGTAGAGCGTTGCAACGCGTCGAGCAGTGACCATCAGTTTGTTACACCACCTCCGTCGCGCACAGTGTCCTCGGCTCCGGTATTTGTGGAGCCGCTTCAATGCTGGGTTCCAAGCCTGGCTTAGTTGGAACCCGTTGTCTTTGTTTATGAGGTTACCCCGTAACCTGATCTCAATGGCTTCCTTATACACACAGTCCCAGAAGTGAGATGTGTTTCTCAGAACTTCGGTGTTCTCGTATTTAATAGTATGCCGTATCTCAAGACAATGTTCAGCAACTGCGGATTTTGACGGCTGCTGTAGCTCGGTGTGGCGTTTATGTTCCCTACACCGTTCTTCAATCGTGCAAATAGTCTGCCCGACGTATGATTTTCCACACTCGCACGGTATGTGGTATACGCCAGGTTTCCTGAGACTCAAATCATCTTTAACCGAGGCCAAGTAGTGCTTTAATCTTGGCCGGCGGGCGGTACACGCACTTGATGTTTTGTCAGCGTAGAGTTCTGCCAATCTTGCTTGATACATTGCCAGCGTAAGGGATGAAGGCTGTGGCTCTTGGCTTGTCCTCTTCCTCATTTGGTTCTTGAGTGGTCTTCCGCCTGAAGGCGCGCCGGATTTGGCGGTTTGTTGTAGCCATTACTCTGGAAAATGTTCTTGAGGTGTGTTAGTTCAGCAGACAGGCTATCTTTGTCAGAAATCACAAGTGCTCTGTGAACCAGTGTATTTAGCACTCCTTCCTTCTGTGACGGGTGGTGGCAGCTGGTGGCATGTAAATTACTGGTCCGTGTGAGTAGCCTTCCGGTAAACACTGTGCCCTAGTGTGCCATCCGGTCTTCTCTTTACCCGCACATCCAAAAAGGGTAGTTGGCCGTTCTGTTCCACCTCCATGGTGAATTGTATCTGGCTGTGGATGGAGTTCAGGTGTTGCAGGAAAGATTGAAGTTCTTCTTTTCCATGTGGCCAGATGACAAACGAGTCATCAACATATCTGTAGAAAACCGTTGGTTTTAACTGTGCCGATTCTAGTGCTTGATCCTCAAAGTGCTCCATGTACATGTCAGCAACCACAGGTGACAGTGGGCTACCCATAGCTACTCCATTCGTCTGTTCATAATACTGTCCATCGAAGAGAAAATATGTTGATGTTAGGACAAAGCTGAACAGTTTTGTGAGCTCAGGCCCAAATTTTTCGCCAATAAGTTCTAGTGATTCCTTAATAGGAACTCTGGTGAATAGTGACACTACGTGGAAACTGACCATGAGATCAGAGTCGGAAAGTCTTTTGATGAATTGAGCCGAGTTCTTGATATGGTGCTCACATTTGCCAACTAACGGGCTCAATATGGACGTCAGGTATTTGGCCAGACCCTACGTAGGTGCACCTATTGTGCTTACTATGGGCCTCATGGGCAAGCCGGGCTTATGCACTTTGGCAGTCCATAGAGCCTAGGTGGTGCAGCAGCACTAGGACGAAGATACTTGGCTGTGTCATCTGGTAAGGAATTTCGCAAAAGTTCAATCGTTTTCCTTTTGTATCCTGCTGGTGGGATCGGACACCAACTTCCTGTAAGCTGCGTCATCAAGTAGTTTGTACATCTTCTCCTTGTATTCTGCAGCTGGTAGTACGACAGTTATATTCCCTTTGTCATCTGGAAGGACGACTATTTCGGGATCTTCTCGCAGGGAACGCAGCGCGTCTCTTTCCTGTCTGGAGATGATGTTCCTCGGAGTAGTGGTTCTCGTAAGAATATGGCATGTCTCAATGTTATTATTTCCTTTAATTTACCTTTCATTTGACCACATTTTCAATTTTGTATCCGTTTTATTTAAAGAGTTGTATTTATTATTCATGTAAAAAACATATTTGGATTTTGTCTACAAGCTCTAAATTTTGTTATGAAGTCTTTCTCAGTGCTGAAAATGTGTTAGCATAGTTATATTTTATTTATTTATTTAAATAAAGGTCTTTTCCTGTCTGGTTTAAATCTTATTGTAACTTGAAAATTGTTCAATATTATAAAATTTACAACGTTAAAGGCTTTACTTCCTCGCCTCGTTTGTTGTGTCATATTGTTTTTATTTTAATTTGCTAACCTTTTCTTTCCACCAGCTCCACGTTATGTAAAACTTATGTTATTTGTCATTTAAGATATAACAGAGACTTTGTTGCTGAGCCATTCTAAGGTCATCTAACATGACAAATTTTTTGAAACTTTTTAATTCCCCCCTTACACTATGCCAATCTTCTTCTATATGATAATCAGGTGCAATTGAGTCTTTTAAAAAGTCAGCTTTTAAAAAATGATTTTTATGGTTGGATCTGTAATATGAACCCATGCAGCACTGGGATAATGTAAGGCATTCAAAATGTTAAAGGTTTTTTTCCCCCTTGGGATTGACAATCAGTTTCATGTAAAGCTGCACTACTCAATGTTGGTACTTCTGTTTTGAGCACCTCATGAATCAGTAGTTGAATGCAACTTATTGAATTTGATGGCAAAAATTTGATTTGTACATTGGTTAAATAAATATCAATTAGGCGTGCTGGACACAAAAAGAAATGTGTTATTTTTGTTTTAACATAGTTGTCTGTGGGTGAAAGGAACAACATAACATGACTCAAACAGCAGTGATGGCATAACTGTAACAAATTATCTCACCGTTTACACTTTATTGAGAATTATAAGCCGTATCTGTGAATATTGTAAAAAAAAAACTGGAATGGTACTGTGTTGAATTGGGACTTCATAAAAGTAGTATAATATATGAGATAATGTTATAATGAACTTTTGCTGTATTTAGTTTGTTATGAACCGGAAATTCTCTTCTATGTATGTAATATTTCTTAAAATATGACTCCTTGCCCTCAAAATGAGGCTGATAAAGGCTGCATTGCCTATAAGGAAACCATATTTGAG